>JAODKC010000043.1:14127533-14189378 GCA_026777985.1 Mormyrops attenuatus
AACACGTCCACAGATAAGTTGAACGGTATAGTGTGTGCGACCGATTTAATGAGCCACAAATGAGAAGTAGTGCTTAAGCAGTATAAAACTACAACTTTACCTTCTGTTGATAAAGGTGCAGCCATCTTGGATTCTGAACTCGGGATCTGTGCTGCTCCGAGATATTTCTTGGATCTCCGAGAAACGGGAGCGCGCATGTCATTACTTCCGGTTTCAAAACTCTGAATCTGACTCGGAATACGAGTTCCGAGGGCAAATGGAACGCACCAAAACTGTCCGAAATGCGTTGACAGAGACATTTCAAGGATTTTTTTAGTCATTCTGCGCTGCAGATGGGTTAACTGCGTTAAAATTTTTTATCAGATTAATCATGATGATGGATTAATCCGCGTTAACCCGTTAATTTTGACAGCCCTACTTTGAACCAATCATTTTTCTTTCTGTCCTCAAGATTTTTGTGAAAGTAAAACACCGATGAGCTCAAAGATGCCTGTCATGATTCAGAAAAGGCCAAGCTGGCCTTCTTAATAAAAGATAGGTGGTGTCAGTAAAGCTAACTCCCCTGAAGAGTACATGACTGTCATGCACGGACCGGGGAAGCAGGAGCAGGGAAATGGAGAATCGGATAATATGGGGGGTTTAATCAGTAGGTAGCGACAGGGAACAGGCAAGCAACTCGAAATGACAATACAATGACCGGACTGGGGAAACAAACTTAAACACAGACTTAAATACACAGAACTAATAACACGGGGAATCCACATGAGGTTAATCAGGGGGCACGGTACACGGAAGGAGCGGACGATCGGGGCAGGACGATGACCTTGTTCACAGAGAGATTGACACAGGATAAAAGGAGTTTGGGTACCAGTGTCTGTGACAATGTGTCTATGACAACGATATGTCACTCATGTTTTTTTTTTCTTTTGGAACTTCGTTGTGTCTTCCTAATTAGTTAAATTTGTACCATTCATCCATCCATCTGCCAGTTGCTTATCTAGTACAATTTCCCAGCATAAATAATTACTCAGGGAGTTTGTATTCTAGGAAACTGTGGCAAATTTGATAATTGAGCAAAAACCATGAAGCTGCAATGTTAGGAATGTTTATCACTGAAAATTCCTCCTATTTTTTTGTACTGCGTAAGTATCCCCAGCTGCCACCCACATCATTGTCAACAAAATCAGCTCTAACAGTGGCTTGCATTTTTAAATCTGGCACTCTCCATAAGGGCAACGGTGGGTAGATTTTCTGCAACAAAATGACAACAAAATACCGGTCATCCACATCAGTACAGTGTCAGCCATTGTACAGAAGTGCTGGCCCAGGTGCTGGAAGGTTCCATGCTGAAGTCTGGTGTCCTGTAGGTATCTGTGGATCTGAACCAAAACCCATTTGCAGCGTCTCTTACAGAGCTCTGGGTAAGTACACTGGTTTGTCGTGTCTGCATAATTAGGGAGAAAATATTACAGTCAGCTGTATTGCTGCAATGTTAATAGCAGCATTTTAAAACACTATATTAAAGTGTATCAACCCATCCATCTTCCATAACTACTCATATCATTCCGGGTCAGGGTGAGCCTGGAGCCTATCCGGGGATGCACAGGGCACAAGGCAGGGGACAAAGTGAATGGAATTCCAGTCCATTGCAGAACACCTGCTCACAGACTCAGGGCAATTAAAAGAGGCCAACTGGCCGACTGACCTAATCCATCAGGATCAAACCTGTGTAACACAAGGAGAACATGCCAGACAAAGGCAGGACCTGAGCTCCCAGCGTTGCAGATGTAAGTCAACAGCATTACCCACTGAGGCGCTGTGTCACCAAATTAGGATTCAAAACACTACTCAGTTCCAGTAGCACCAGTCATTAACACTTCCCAATGTCTATTCATTAATTCTGTTGTTTACTTGTGTTAATCTTACATGTACTTTTGTTTTCTACATGGTTTGCTATAGTAACATCTGAGGCTGTCCAATGTACTACTTTATGAAAAAAAAACAATTATGTATCCCCATTTTAAGCTTCTTGTTTATCACTGAAAAGGGTTTTAGTTGGATGTTGATGGTGAGAAAATATTGCCTGGCTGCCACTGCTACCTTGCTTTAAGTGGGTCCATTAAGTGATTTCGGGGATGAGGAATAATAAGGTTTTGAGTGATGGGGCTGAGAGATCTTAATCACAGCCTACACAATTTACAGAGAACAGAACAACCCAATCAATGCATTCACACTGGGCCACTTTGCCTTGTATTGTGCAGCAATTTGATTATGTGGTTTATGTTTCAGAGATAACTAGAGTGATCATCAAGTGGTGAAGATGTGGAGCAGAGCTCCACGTGTGAACGCAGTCAGCAAGTGAACACAAATGGAAGGTAGGTTGGAAACTCCACTATGGCTTCCCTCCCCATGTGGATCACACTTTCTGGTATATTAGAGAAGCCTCTGTTTTACTGGTATTTATATATGAGGCACTGCCAAGGGTGCAGAAATAAGAGCCCCCAAGTAAAGGAGACTGAGCCATACAGCATGCGCGCAAAGGGACAGCCGTGCCAGGCAAACATTGGTGGAAAGGTGACCTCCATCCCACTCCACAGCTTTGCTATCAACAACCAAGGCACTCCCAGTGTTGTTGACTTAATTTGAGTACGACAAGTATTTCAACACAAACAATAAATACAGCATATAGTATTGCTCTAATTCGCATATTTGTTGCGACCTTCAGTTTTCATGTTAAGGCTAACATCACTAGTAAGTTCACATCATGCAGAAATTACTTTATGCAATTAACAATTTACAGCAATTTCAGCTAATGACTTTGATAGTGATAATTGCATGTAGAGGCTGGAAAAAAGCGTTTTGCTGCAAGGCATCGATTTCAAATTGCAATTTGAAATCATGACCAGCAACTTGAAAATTCGCAAAAGAAAAATGTAATACTTAATGAATAAGAAATTAATTAAAGCTAATAAGTACGACGGCAAACTTGAAGAGCACTGATTCTTGAGGTAAGGGACAAAACCTGTTTTAGACCTACACTTTTTTTTACCACATACCACATTAATCTCAACTAGATATATTTATAGGCAAAGGTCTCAGCCACCAAGCCATGTAAGGGAACAGGTTTTTTATAAAAACACTTTTTATGAAAACTGACCTTTAATTACTCAATAACGTGATTTATGTCAACTCCGTCAGACACACAAAAAATCATTCTATTTTGACTTTATCAGTTAAAACACTGATTAGGACCCTTAATTTCTAATGTTTTGTAACAGAGTTAAGTTATAAAATGAATTATTTTGAAATTTGTTCTGATATCACACTATCTGGAAAAATGGAAATTTCAAAGTTCCTTAAATTTGTATTTTCATTTTTAGTAACAAGCATATATAATCAATGCTATTAAATAAAGAAGACCTCCTTCTGTGTAGTTCATGTGGTGTTTTAATATCCAAACACAGCAAATTGAACAAAGGGTAATACATTTTGTCATAAAAGCTCAAAAACCTTCATCTGACGGTGTTGGCAAACAGCTGACGGTGTTGACAAACAGCTGATGACAGAGAATGAAATTCATGAAGTGTTTATTTGACACACACGTTACTAAACTTTGACATGGAACCATCAAGTAATGGAAAACAGTGGATAGTTAAAGAACATCTGGAAACAAGACCTCAAGGCTTAAACAAGAAAACTAGGATTTACCTCGTATAAAAAAGAACTAATGACCCTGTCCTAGAGGGTCACGTATAAAAGAACGAACTGAAATCACAACGGATCTCTACTCATCACTGTAGCGTGTTTCAAAATGCACTAAAGATCTTTATGTCAGTTAACATTTTTCATTTTCATGTGACCTGCATTAAGATTTCAGCAGCATGCGTTGGACATGCTCATGCTCTATGAAGTCCATTACATCAGGGGCTACACTGTAGATCTCTCTCGTACGCCTTATCTGCAGTGGAGATGCCTTCCCTGTTAGTTTCAGAAGAATGTCAGTGATTGGACAGAAACACACATCCCTCCTCCCACATTTGGGGTGAACATTAGCTGTTGGGCCACAAGGGTGCATGAACTCTACTCTCACATCTTGGTGCTCACTGTCAACATGCATGGCTTTTGCTAGCCACCAGTGGCCACCATATACTACAGCTAACCAGTCTCCCTCCTCAATCCCTCCTTCTTGGCCCTTGTTTCAGTCTGTTGTTCATCTGCACAGTCATTTAAAATGAAAGTTGTTGGGGTAAAGCACTGGCAATTCACTGGCTCACTGCAAAAACATGACAGCTGTCTGTGGGAGACACTATTTTGATATGGGATGACCTGGTGTATTTTTCTTGTGGATGGAACCTGTTTGAGTTGTTGTATGAGAAGTGTGTCATATTTTTCCATGTCTTTTTCCTCAATGTGATACAGCTGCACACCACTCAAACAGTTTGAGATCTTTTCAAAGAACTCTTTTCCATTTGTCATGTCATTTCCATGCAGAACCAATTTGTCTGCTGTTCGTTTTACTGTTGCTCCAATTTCATCGGGGGCACCCTTGCCATGGGAAGTGGGGAAATAATTCCATGTGATCCTGGTGAAGCCAAATGTTGATGGTACCTCAGAACGGAGAAAGAAGTTCTTTTTGTTCTTATACTGCTTACTGGGACCATCAGACCAAAAGTGCATAGTGGTAGCTGATGGATATTATCCGAGTAGCATTCAATACTGGATCCATGTATGTCCAGATTGCTGATGCATCTTGCCTCTTGGACTCTGAAACTGTGCAAAATGCTGCCTTTTCACATTACAGTATGCAGATTCAGCTGTGGCAAATTCTGGCCGAAATGACAGGCTTGAATTTCAGAGGCATACTTGCACTTCCAGGATTCAGAGAAGTCAACATGCACAATAACTGTGTTCTCATTGCAGGTCTCAATGACATTTCTGTGTGCTTTTGTTTGATTGTGAACCAAGCACACATGTGTTGTGGTCTCATGTCGAAGCTTCTGCTGATATGAGTGCAGCAGCTCAGAGAGAGGCCCACTGTGGATGTTTAGTTTCATGTTGAAGTGGATCCCAGTGGCCGTTTCTTCTTGGACTCTCTCCCACTGTCTCCACTCAACATTAATCCCACCTTGATCTGGAGTCAGAACTGTGTTCTTGTTGAAACACCGTAAACAGGTGCGAAGAAGGCAGGCCTCACTGGCTGGAGAGCAACAAACCAACTCAAAGCTGTCCTCTAGTTTGTTTGACTTTACGAGACCTGCTGACCTGAGAACCTGCAGCATTAAGGATGCATTTTCGTGATATTGACACAGACATGTCTTCCTATCAGATGCCTTTGGTGCTGTAACATAGAAGAGCCGCATAGCACAAAAGGAGGAGTAACTGAGCTTTATTTCTGGGTTGCTACTGATAAACTCAAGGTGGAGGTTTAGTATGGAGTCTGTTAGAATCATTTGTTGATGTTTTATCTTGTTTCTTGTGATGGTGTCATTTTTATCTGTAGTGATGCGAGAGGAGTTGATGAAGAACTCTTGAACTGTCTTGCTGATACCTTGAAGAAATGTTGCCTTTTTCTTAGTGGGCTGTCTCTTTTCACTCATAATTTTATATGTCAAACCAAACTGGCGAATCTTATGAAGCAGTCTATATTTTTTTAGGATCCTTCCGGATAATGACAGTTGTTGGCTAATTGATTTTGCTTGTTTGTGTGAAGCTTGTTTTTTCATCTGAAGTTCCTGGCAGAGAACGTTGTGGAAGAGAAGTGTTTGCTTGAGGTTGGGATTTTTAAGATGGCTTCCTGACAACATTTTCTCAGTTTCTGTCTGTGGAGAGTCTATCTGTGCTTTATTTTTATTTCCTTTTTGTTTGTCATTTGATTTATCAGTTGTTTAGCCCTCTTTTTACGCCATTTTTGCTTTCTCTGTTTTGTTAGCTTCTTAATTTTTTCTTTTAATTAAAGCCCTCATTTCCCTTGAATGCCTCTTTCTAGTTTTTCTTCTCTCACTTGCAAGAGCTCGTCTGCTCTTGGTTGGCTCCTCAATACTCTCGTCTAGTGGACTATCTGGGGGTGTGTCTTTTTGCTGCACTGCATTCTGCATAGCCCTGCATTTTCTAGACTTTCTCTGAGCATCCCTCCAATACCTTCTCTGACGCCTCTGCTCCCTCTCTCCCAGGTCTCCCATTTGCCTCACTCTCTTCTCTTGAACCCTCTTCTTCCACCTCCGTCTTTCCTTCTCAAGCGTTTCCCTTCTGCTGTCTGGATCACTGTTTAATTTCTCTCTTCTTTCTTTGATACTCCCTGTTTCTCTTTCTTTTCTCCTCCACTGACAGTGGCTGCTTCTTTCTAGCCATGCCTGCCTACAGTACAGATGTAAAACAATAAATACAAGATGGACCTTAATTGGGAGATGAACTATAAACGTTAGATAGCTAATTAGCATATGTTTCTGTTATCCTAATGACTTTCTATAAGCCGTTGTCAACTCCGTCAGTTTAAAATGTCACCTCCGTCAGACAGAAAACCGACATCTTACGGAGTTCACATCTTACGGAGTTGACAACATGACATGTTTTCCCATTTTATCAGTGTCTCATACACTGAGGCCATTTTGTTTTTTTCCCAAGTTGTTAGCTAGCCTGCTAACCTGAACTAAAAAGACAACATTTATTTCAAAATTCTTTAATAAGAGTATTACAGTGGGAAGATGGAGTTGACACATCAAAGCTGTGACTGCAGTGATATCAACATTGTTTTATTAAAATATCAAAAATTTATAAAAAACTTAAAAAAAAACTTACCAGACTATCTGTCCTACTATTGAACCCACCAATAGCAGGAAAAGCTAATGGGGTCCTAGAGGTTATAGCTGACCATGACTTTTCCTGAACAAATTAGGCAAAGTCATGGTCAGCAAAAAATCGGACTGAATATGAGGACACACTATTATAAACATTTTTTTAATGGATAATATAATTTAAAGTTCTCAGATATGACATTTAATATTCTATTTCATACCGCAGTTCATTTGACATTAATATTTATCATTTGTAGCACTTTTTAACATTTTTTGGGGAAGTTAAACATTGTAATGTCCTGCTGAGGACAGGTCAAATTGCATGTACTTTCTTAGTACAGAGCCTGTATTTTAACAAATTGTGATAAATTCCTTTTCTAATATATTATATCAATTTCATAAGTATGCACAAGTGTGACAGATTTTACTTTTGCAGTGTTTTTATTATTAATATTTTTTTCAATTTTAACATAAAGAAGACTTTTTTATGCGAGACATGTTTTGTCCCTAACCTCAAGAATCAGTGAGAGGCATTTAATCATTTATCAAATCTAAATTAGGTCAGGCTCTTATTTAAAAGGTGCCTGTCAAAATAGTGGCTTGTAGGGACTTCAGAATTCAGAAATATGTTCTGTATATTGCTAAAGGGTGCTTTATTCTAGTAGTGCAACAGAAGCAAAATTATAACCATGAACACCGAGCAACTCTCAGAACAAATTAGTTACAAAGTTCAAAAATTACCAGTATTGGGGAAAAATGTACAATGCATTGTTTTTTAAAGTAGCAAACATGATGGTTGTACATAGTTTTCTCAGCACTACAGTAAAAGCATAATATAGGAGCCATTTGAAAATATTCCTGATGCCCAAATGGGGTGAAAGGTAAACATTGTCATTCTTGGGAAAAATACCGGCAAGACGTCACAGCAACAAGGCAAAACCGGCCAGCTATACGCCATATTTGGAAATGCAGGGACGGTTGCTAGGCGCCGGACCATACAGTGTTAGTAACAGACAACCCACTCACAGATGGCCTGTTCGCTCCCACATGCATTTGCTCCTTAGATAATAATAATAATAAAAATAATGATGATGATGATGATGATGATGGCACAAAATAAAATGCTGCACCCAACAGATGTTTGAAAACCAAAGCATAGTCCAAAATCCACACGGTTAAAACTGCAATCAGTCAGTCACTGGTTCAAAGAAACTAAACTTAGGACACAACACAATGGCTGAGTGTGGCGAGCAGCCCATTTCCCTCATCTTTCAAGGGCTTCCCAAGATGCAACTGGAATCAGTAGACTTCAATAATAAGTTGAGGATCAGAAGTGGAAAACAGGGCTGGGTTTGGTGGAATTTCTAGAACGGAGGATGGAATGGAGCTGCTCCAGCTGACACTGATGATGATAATGATCATTTCCTCCAGGTGCTCCAGATAGCTCCAGTAACCTAAATGCATGCAGTGAGATAGACTGGGTCTCCACATCACCTGCAGCATGTGCCATTATGTGATTTACTGCATGGGTCGGCAGACACAACCCCCCCCCCCCACGTAATCTTGAGGATTGTTTCTTAACCCAGTCCTCAGGGACCTCCAGACAGTCCAAAGTTTTGTTCCCTCCCCATTCTCAGCACATCTGTTCCAAGTATTTAGTGTTCTTGATTGGCTGGGAGCTGAGAGGGAGCAAAAATGTGGACTGGCTGGGCGTCCCCGAGGACTGGGTTGAGAAACACTGATCTAGAGATGAAAGGTGGTCATTTGTATCCAGCTTGTAACGAGACGTATTTAGGACACTTCTAATTCACTTAAGCTCGCCTAAAGTGAACAGTCTTACATAACAAACATGTGCTCTGTGTAAGTAATTAGCTATAGACATATCGCTATTGGCGTAACGTCACTCTGACTGGATTGGCTACGCCCTGGGCACATTAGTCTAGCTCCACAAACTGAAAAGCAAAACGTTCAGTGAACTTCTTTAACAAGGTCCACAATGTTCTTCCCTGGAAAATGAAGCGGGGCCAGAGAAACAGAGATCCAATCGCACACTTTCAGAGGATAATTATTTAAAAGGACCTGTCAAAAGCATCGATAATGTCCACTTATACTCTACTGGTCCATATTTATGAGGATTCACTTGAAAGGCTTCATTTTTAATATTAATTCACTGAGCCAACTCCAATATAAATAGAGCGTGCAATAAATGAATGGACCGTAAAATAGCTTTTCCTGAATACGATATAAACTGCCATCATCCAGTAAGGCAGAACCATTTAACCTGGAAATAAAACCTCTAATGTCAAAAATAAAATACAATAAAATAAAATAATAATAATAATAATAATAATAATAATAATAATAATAAAAAACAGATAGATGTTTATGGTTTGGGTTTCAGGGTTTTATGTTACTTCTGATGGTCCATAAGAAAGGTACCAGAGGCATATAACACACATAGGACACTTTTATAGTGATCGGGTCAGTGTCATGAAATCTGTCACGGGTCAGCACTGAAGACAGCAATCCACAAGGAACACTGACTAAAATCTCTGCCTAATAGTTGCCGCTGGGTCCTAATGCCTGACCAGCTCTACCATCCATCTTCCAGCTATTTATCCAATACTGTGTTGTGGAGATCTGACGCCTCCCTTAGGCAGCATCAGGCACAAGGATGGGAAACAGCCTGGATAGGATACAGGTCCACTGCAAGGCTTACACACATGCAAGGATGGGAAACAGCCTGGATAGGATATTGGTCTACTGCAAGGCTTACACACATGCAAGGATGGGAAACCACCTGGATAGGATACAGGTCCACTGCAAGGCTTACACACATACAAGGCTTGGGAAACAGCCTGGATAGGATACAGGTCTATTGCAAGGCTTGGGAAACAGCCTGGATAGGATACCGATACACTGCAAGGCTTGGGAAACAGTCTGGATAGGATACCGATCCACTGCAAGGCTTCCAAATGGTCCACTAGATTGCCCAAAGTGAACGGATGTGTGACCCAGTATCGGGTAAGCGGCTGAGAAGATGGAAGGAAAATATCATGATACATCATGCGATGAAGAACTCTTTGCACAAATAGCTTTAAATGTCGAGGCATGTCAGACTACCTCAAAAGTAGCCGACAGGCCTCAGACTCCAGAGGGGCAGAATGGCACAGATAAAAATTAAGTGCAATCTACGACTGGCAGTACATGTGATTTTACTGTGCAGTTCTCTTTGATTGTAAGAAAATGTTGATCAGCTTTTATACTTAATAATAGGAAATTGCCATTGTAACATGAGGCAACCAGGTGCACAGGAAATACGATATTTAGCTAGAAACTAACCTAGATGTAAACCAGTGCATTCACATTCTCAGGCTAGAGAGGAAGGACTAGCAATAGAGGAATGTGATGCCATCCATACATCCATCCATCTATCAGGGTCTGTCCCATCTGGTCCTGTCCTACGTGTGTCTTCCCTGTTTGACCAGCAGGTGTCGATGGTCATCCCGTTTTGTGACTCCTCGTCAAACCCTTCTATATCTCTGGGTTTCCTGACCATCACAAAGCTTAGTGGGCTGACCATGTCGCTCAGAAACTGAGTCCTGCTGGTTATGGGTTTGAGGCAGGTCTTGGGTCAGCCTCATCTGTTTATTTCTTGGGTTTTTGTGTCCCAGTGTATATATATTTGTTTTCTTGTCCTAGGTGTGCCAGTGTTAATAGATTATGTTCCGGAGGCTATGGGCACAAGGCAGGGAACAATCCAGGAGGGGACACCAACCCATTGCAGGGCGCAATCACACACCACTCACTCACTCACACATGCATGCCTATGGACACTTTAGTAGGAATGTGATGCACCAGTGAAAAAGATGACATTTTCCATTCTCCAGGAGTGACAGCTTACCAAATCAGTGTAATAAAATTAAATGGAATCAATACATACATGCAATCTTTACAGCTGAGAAGCCTCTATGATGGAAGTCCCCCCCATGCTTCCCATGGTCTCTTTGTCCTGCTCCCATCTGGCAGAAGGACCAGGTGTATCTGAACTATGTCTGCTAAGTCCAGCAGCAGTTTCTTCCCCAAGGTCTCCAGGACACTCAACACCCTGCTGCCTTACCTTCTTCCTAAGACATACACCCCGCCAGTGACAATGGTCACTTTAACTTATATTTATTTGATTGTATTTATTCTTTACTTGTACATTGTACTATGTATATAAAACCTGATTTCCATTTATATGTTGCACTGTGGTTCAGGGGGAACATTATTTTGTGCCAGAGTCACACAAAGGCAACTTCGCAGTGATGTAAAAGCAAAGGGATAAAATCTGCATGTTTGATCACTGTTTTGCTTTTAGGGATGATGTCATACTTCCCATCAGTCTCAAATGGGTTGCATCTCCATGCAGACAAACCTGTTGTTTGGCATAGCTGTGTGGCCGGACCACCCCTGACAATCTGGGAAACAGATTGCTGGGCAAATCTCCACACCCAGAAGTGACTCCCATTCACAGGGACGCTTAGCGAACACCTCACATCAGAGGCATTAAGAATAAAAGCTCCTTGACAGGGTTAAAGCACACAGAGTGCTTGGAAGGAATGGCAGAGACATGCGTGGGAGGATTCCAAACAGACCTCTCAATTCAATAGAGCAGCAGAGAGGAACCCTGTCCCACAGCATCACGTCGGTCTGATCAGCAGCCCCAATCTTCCTTGGCACCCAGGGCACAGCTTTGGCTATGGACAGGAGGGACATGTCCAGGGTTGCCATCTTTGGCTATGGACAGGAGGGACATGTCCAGGGTTGCCAGCTTTGGCTATGGACAGTGAGGACATGTCCAGGGTTGCCAGCTTTGGCTATGGACAGGAGGGACATGTCCAGGGTTGCCATCTTTGGCTATGGACAGTGGGGACATGTCCAGGGTTGCCATCTTTGGCTATGGACAGTGGGGACATGTCCAGGGTTGCCAGCTTTGGCTATGGACAGGGGGGACATGTCCAGGGTTGCCATCTTTGGCTATGGACAGGAGGGACATGTCGAGGGTTGCTAGCTTTATCTATGGACAGTGGGGACATGTCGAGGGTTGCCAGCTTTGGCTATGGACAGTGGGGACATGTCCAGGGTTGCCAGCTTTGGCTATGGACAGGAAGGACATGTCCAGGGTTGCCAGCTTTGGTCAGCTGGCTGGCATGAGATTTTCAATTTGAGACTAGACTGCACACACATTTACATGTATGCAACAGTTTTATTAACTTGTAAATCGTCTGTAGGGTTTGAAAACTTCCCCAATGCTTTTGATGTAACAAATTTTAGGTTTATAATGGAAAAATAAATATTTGCCATAAGATTTCTTGGTGACCGTGAGAATCTGAAAGCATGAGTGTCACAACAGATGTGTGAGAGTTGGCAATCCTGCATGTCCCTACCACCATTGTGGGAATACCGTGTGTTTTAATGGGGGGCAGGATGATCAGGGTTGTTTTCGTCCCTAACAATATAGAAACCAAACCTACACACTTTCTCGACACCCTACACATCTCTGCCCTGAAAATCCCCAGCCCCAGTTTTAGTCGATCATTCGGGTCTCACATATGGGTATGAGCAGCACCCTTTTCGTGTGTGACTACATAATATTCAATAAGGCAAAATAAATATTTAAAAACCTGGCAGATCTTTGCCACAATGTGTACATGTAAATCGCAACGGAGCTATAGAAAGTGAAGCAGTGAATCGCATTACTTCAGCTGCTTCTCTGGGTGCCTGTTCGCTTTGAACGGTGCCCCGCGGATCCCGCAAAAACACGGTGCTGTGAGCTCCTGCGACATGCGGCATGGTCCCTGGAGATAGCTGTCCGGGCCTTGCTCAGACACAACCGTGCCATTTGTTTCTCAACACCTGCATTCCCAAGTTTAGTAACTGGGAAAAAAAGAAGTAAAAAAAACAACATCTTTGCTCTGTATTTTTATCTGTACATACTATGAGTGTGTGTGTATATGTATACATATTAGAAGAGAGTACTGCATTATGTTAGCATAATGGTTGTGCTCAGCTCGTGGGAGTTTTACTTACACAAGGGCAGAAGGAACAATAATTGTTCCAGAGAGATAACCAATCAGATTGTAGAGGAGGTGCATCCAAGCAACTAGAGGAGCTGGGACCAAGACATCAGACTGGTTCATCCTGCCTCCTCTAGCTGCTTGGCACCATTTATCCAGGGTCACACTTATAGTCTCCGCTGCTTCAGCTGTTCTATAAACCCCATCCTCTCCTGGGTGTCCTCCCCTTCCTCGCTATCCCAATTCAATTCAGGAGTGACCATTTTATATTTAATTATGCACTGAGTGTTAATTGAACGAATATGGTTTGCATGTGTATAATGCAGTTGACCATCTGGGAGTCTCTGTTTTCACTGCTTATAATAGGCACATAAAATGTATGTGCGTAACCATTAGTAATTTCCCATCATACAGATTGTGTTCTAGATTATTTTTCATATAACACTTTCATATATGATATACAATAAAAATTGCACCCATAGCTTGCAGGAAGATCAATGTCGATTTTACATACACATGTCTTGGCCCCCGAATGGGGTTTTCTTCATGTCATGTGAATTTCCTTCAAGTATTCTAGTTTCCTCTGTCCGTCAGAATAAATTACCAAGTGTGTGTATGTGCCCTGCAGTGGACTGGTATGCCATCCAGGGTGTTCCCCTGCCTTGTGCCCTGTAGTGGACTGGAACAACCCACTCACTGCTTGTGTGTATTTCATGCTCTGATTAAAAGCAAGATAAAAGCCTTTTGTGAAATCAATCCCTTTAATGATGCAGAGGGATGGCGCCACATCTGATTCCTGGTTGCGGCTAATCACAGCCTGCAAATAATCAGAAAAAGGTATAACTTTCAGTGAGGTTTGGAAATATAGGTCAGTGAAAAATTGCTAGATTGGACAGTTTCCTTTCCACAGCTGATTTCAGGCTTTGTATGGTGTATATTTTTGTATTTTTCCCCAAGTCAGTCAAGTTTGTTCTTTATGATGCAAACAAGCAAAATATCCCCATAATATAACATCAAACCACTGTAAACCAGCTATCCATGACGGAGTCAATCCAAGGAAGCACCGGATGGGATACAGTGAAACAGCTTGGGATGTGATTCAGGCTTAGGACACTTGCTCATACACAGTCACACACTACTGGCAATTTAGCATCAGCAGCATCACCAGTGCAACAGGCTACAGAAGTGCTATTCCATGGTGACACATGAAATGCTACTGGAATGGACCTTCTGCACGGTGTTTCTGCACGGTGTTTCTGTGCGGTGTTTCTGCGCGGTGTTTCTTAAACTTGGTTCAAAGTGGAGAAATTACGTTACTTTCTCCAAAACATGTTTAAGTTATCTGGACTGATTACTGAAAATATGTATTTATAAGTCAAATTAACCAGGACAAATGATAGGTTCTTTACAGATGTTTTTTTTTTTACTCTAAAATTCCCTGTGTTTAATCTTCATCTGTGATATTTAAACAAAACAGAACAAATTAGTATGGAACTTAATTTACATGAATGAATGCTTTAGTTAAATAATTGCTCAAATGCTAAAAGCGATGAAATGTTTGATTAGCCCACTCTATTATTCACTTTAATAGTTTGCATAAACTATTTTTAATCGTCTGTGCTTGTCATTTTGCCATTAAAGGTATTTTAAATTAACTTAATTTCTGTTTAATGCAATTGGGAAAAACTAGTGAATCAACTAATGACATTGGTTTAATATAATTTTGTATTGTGAAATGTTCTGTTTCATTTTAATACACAGCAAAGTCTGTTTAGCAGTACAGAAAAATAGTTTTAACACGACTTCTATTAGAAGTTATTGGAACTTCATTCATCACGAGATGAACTGGAAGAAAAAATGATATGTTTAGTTTGTCTTCATAATAAAGGCTGAGAGAAGAGCTTTAGAAAAGAGAAGGTTAAAAAAAAACGTCACAAAAGTCTTTTATGGCTTTTTACATCTGCTGCTGGCCATAAGCTGTAATTTCCTTAAATGAGATTTTTGGCATTGACATATTACCCTTCGGATCTGGAGACTCATATTTTAAAAAAGTCCACAAAGGAAAAGGTATACTTTCCTAAGACACCGAAGTAGATGTCGTGCGACACCTCAGGGGAAGAGTCGGCCTCATTCCTGATGTGTGTCGTTGTGCAGTCGTGTGCTGTGCACTGTTTAAAGTTATGCTGTTTTTAGGGTAAATTCTTAGGCTATTGTGCAGCGACAGCATTTCTGCATTACTGCCTGTCAAGCATACAGACACAGGCACACACACACCCGCGCACACACACACGCGCACACACACACGCACACACATTCAGTATGTCCTGTAATCTTTTTTATAGACGATAGGTCTGCCATAAAACAGGAGCCTAGGAGGGGATATTTTGGTGAAGGATATATACAGTACTTAATGGGCAGTTAGATAGATGGTTCCAGAAGCCTACTCACAATTAACTTTCAACCCCCGCCCCCCCCCCCACCCCAAAAATCATGTGTGTGTTTGTCTGCCCACCAGGGAGTGAAATTTCCATTGAAATTTCTGGAAACTAAACTACTCCGATGATACAAGGGATACTTCTGAATGCATGTTTTTGGACTGTGGGAGGAAGTTGGTGTATTCAGAGGAAAGTTGCATGTGTGTGAGTCTGCAGAATCCATGCTCAGGCACATCCCCATTGAAATGCTAGAACGATGGATGGATGGATGGATGGATGGATGGATGGACAGTTTTGTTACTGAATGTCGACTGGTTTAAAAATGTCAGAACGCTGTGTTTCATTTCCCAGAAATGTGACCATTCTGCCTTAAATTGTCAGAAGATGCAGCTGAAACAGAGGAGACCCTCTTCACTGTGACATGAAGTGAAATTCTTACTGGCAGCTAAAATGGTGCGATTAGAACAAATAACAATAAGTCAGAACTGTTTGCATTCTTCTTTACATCAACCGTTCTTGTAACTTCATTCATATGCAGTCTGTCTCAAAGAGAACTTGTCTGACAGAAGCATACCACACAATACTTTTAATACTTGAAGTGTATTAAAATATACAGGGAGGCTTAGTCTTTTTTTGTATTAAAACTTTATCGAAGAAACAAACAATAATCACGATCACAAACCAACAAGCCACTAAATATGTCTCAGACTGTCTCTGTCCTCTATATGTTTGCTATTACAATCAAAGGATCTAATACCATCCAACTGTAGCATAATTACTGTGGATTTCATTTTGCAAATCTTTCTTATCTCTATCCCCATGTTAATGTGTGGAATCATTCATTTGTACAAATGTTTAATATATGTTTACATGAGCAGGATTTCATTTTGCCCTGGTACTGAAACAGTACATCATTAATAAAGCTAATGTACAGATTCTTACTTTTACGCCATGATTAACTTTGATATTGCCTTCCACAGGATTCAAGGTTGATTCATTGAATGATTAAGGTGGTATTATGTAAGAAGACATGAATTCTGTGCTATTTATTTACACATATATTTACCTTTAATGAAAATCCAATAAGAATCACTTTGTCCACTCTGTACATTGAGAGCCACATGCAGAGGTCATTCTAATAGATATCCGTTACCATTATTTTAATAATGTTAGGACATTTCATCTCGCTTCATTCTGCTCTGAGCACTGACTAGAAAAATAGGTCTCAGTGCTATTGAGGGTTTGATGTCCAGCAGTGTATATTAATTCTGCCTTTTATATCCTTTTTAATTATCTAGGCTTTCAATGATTTTTGGCTCCCAATATCCCCAAGGCAAACTGCCTTAGCTTGCTAAAATGTTTGGATTTTTATCTTTAAAAGTTTCAGAACTGAGTTGCTTGACTTAATCTGCTTTATTTCACGATTTTTTGCAACATAATGATTTATGTCACACTATTTTGGTCCTGTATTCTAGTTTTCCATCAGTGGCTGTTCGTTCTACCTTCCCGTGGTCTTTGCTGTATTTCCCCATCGCAGTGCGGCGTTTGTGGTATGACTTTGGGGTCTGGCTATGCAAAGTGATTCCAAAGCAGCTAGGATGTCCATTCCTGCTTTGAAGTAAAGAAGGCTCTTTGAAGTTGCACCAGGGTCACCTGGGACACATATGTCATGTATATATAACAATTACTCAAGAACTCGTAGGGCTACCAGTGTCTTACCTCAGTTATTACTCACTGTGGCAGTATTAATTAAGTCCCAATGAAGTGTGCAACAGAATTGGTCCAAGTTTAACATTTGCAGTCACTTGGCTGTCTGTGGCAACGTGGCACTCCTGAAATCTAATTTCCCAATAAGGTGGTTTAGGAAATCCAATTAAATTGACCTTCCAGTGACTCTGTGCTGTGGTATAAGTATTCATTGATATGCCACAAAGGCGGCTGACATCATTGAGTAGCAAGCGCTATTTTGACATTTGCGGTGATTAAAGGGAGTTCCAATTTGTACTCTGTAATTTTGTGGTGCACTTTTAAAGACTGTCTCTCTGTCCTCAATGTCTTGGAGTATAATAAGGTTTATTGAACACATTTAGCCCTATTTTTCCCCTCTACATAAAAGATTTCCTTAGGGGCATCACTAAAGAAACTGAACTTCCAAATAAAAAAAAAAAAATGACCTCAGTTACCGACACAGGTATAGGAATCTTTATTGCTGGGGTGGGTGGTTGGTTTGCTTATTTATAATACTTTTTATGAATAGATTTCTTTACTTTATTACAATTTTTATTGCCATTCCTTTTATCATCTAATGGGACTATTTTTTTCCAGTTCATTTTGATTCTTTTATCTTTTTTGAACAGGAATAATAAGAAGAAAAATCACACTAATCTGTCGAATAATTTCCTGGGTTCAAGGGTCCTGCAAGGATTTAGGTTTAAATTGGTACAAACTGGATTCTGGATAAGCCATATGTTGTGCAAATAATAATAATAATAGATAGCAATATGGCATGCATTTGTAATTCATTTAAAAAAATAATTTAGCTGTCTACTAGCAAGTTGCTTCCTGTGCCTTGCTGTGCAAGAAAATAAGTTATTTAAAGACTTTTTTGTTATTTCTTGATTTTTTTCTTTCAGTGTTGGGTTTATTTCTTTTGGTATGAATGCATCACTCTGGGGGCAAGTAAAACACCTTGTCAATAAGTCTATAATTTTTGGAATCGGCCCAGTGGTTGGAGATGAATGAAGCTGGATTTAGCCAGGGCAAGGTATCAAAAAATGATATAAAAATAAAAAAATATCATGTATGAAGAAATCATGCTTTTTATGCCCCTCAAAGGACAAAAGAACAATGAAAAAACATTATTTCCAAAAACATTTCAATGAAAAATATTGTACCTGTACATAACTTGTAATGAGAAGATGTATTTGTTTAAAAATATCTTAGCCTATTTTGAGTACTCACTGGCGTACTGTCTGTACTTGCTTGGCACAGGATTTGAAACTTGTTTCTGGAATTATTGAACTAAGAAAGAAATTTCCATTGGATTTTTTTTATTTCAGATAACTGAAACCTCCGATATGGGAGTCCCACTGCAATAATTAACCATTTTCATTCATCATTATTGTGACTAGCTAATTTTGATATATCATGGTTAAGCATTATGACATAGATTTCTTAAAATATTTTGATGCACGCTTTAACGATCTTTCACACTTTAATCTTTTTGTTTTTATTACATTCAATTTTTTAATCGCATCATCATTTGAGAATTGAGAAATGTCATAATCCCATTCATTTGAAGAGGATTCATTCATATTATGATTTTATTGCAGGGGATTCATACAATGTACTTTATTATTACTGTAAGCCTACAGGTGCTCAGATGGGTCCAAGTACATTTGGTATTTAAATGGCAACTGAGTCAGGCTCCTGCCAGCAAAAAAACTTGCGTCACACCTGCCGTTGCTTTGCACTGGGTGTAAAATAGGACTCTATTTGTGAAATGGCATGTTTTAAGAATAATTATGCTGATATACAACATTGCCATATTTAAAACTTGATTATAGTCAGCATTTATTCAATTTGTCCTTTTCTGGTTTAGCAGAAAAGGTGTATGTCAATTAGTACCTAGCTCTACTTTTAGTTTTACTCTCCAATCTTTCATTTACTTATCAGAACATTCATTAGCCCAGGGGTTGAGTACATATTCGTTAGCTTCATCAAGATTTCCACTTTACAGTGAAACAAGAAAACTCGTCACCTGTCTGGTTAAAAAGATAATTGCTTCAAATGGGGATTTTTAAATGGATAGTTTTCAAAGAATCTTCTTGCAGATGAATAAAATTGGAAATACAAGGCTTCCTTATCCTGTAACATTTGGAATATGAGAGGGCGGTTGGTATTCAGTAGATTTATAGGTACCACAATTTAGGCCTCATATTTCCTGAGATGCAGTTATCAAGTGAGATGCTGAAAGCATGGGCAAGTCATGTGCAACTGAATGCCTGGAACATAACTTCGACTAACACTTAGCACCTGACACACACAGTGTTGTTTCTGAGATGCTCTGACCTAGTTGTCTGACCATAATGATTTGGCCGCTATCAAAGTCACTCAGAACTTTATCCCTGCCCATTTCTTCTGCACTCAACATGTCAACTATGAGCACTACCAGCTTACCTTCTAATATACCTTAGTCTTTGACACACAGAGCTTTTTCTAGATAGTCAACATTATTCTTTTCACATGGGGCTTGACATGATATTTTGGCTCATTGGAATATATCAACTGGCACTGAGGTTAAAACCACTGGTGTCCTAGTTGAACCTTGGTCTACTTCCAAAAAGCATGAATTAAATACTAATTTGCATTGGTTAGCACCTTTGCCTCCCACCACTGGGACCAGGGTTGAAGTCTCTGGTCTGCACCCATGTGTGTGGGGTTTGCATGCCTTCTGTGTGTCATCACAGGGTTTCCTCTGGGTACTCCAATGGCCTGTACTACGAAGCAGGGCTACTGGCTTATCGGGGTAACTTGTCGGATTTAAGGTACCACACTTTAAATGGACTTCATATTCTTTCACTTACATTTTGCCCAGACTACCTTAAATCTGACAAGTTACCCCAATAAGCAAGTAACCCCACTTCATAGTACCGGCCACAGTTGCCTCCTGATGTCCAAAAACATGCGAAGGTTAATTAAAGGTTAAAGGTGAATGAAGGGTAGGTGAGTGTCCTGGGTTGTTCCCTGACTTGTACTCCAGGCCTCTGGACTTCCCATGACACAGAATAAGGCAACAGTTAGAGAGGATGGCTGGATGTTTCTCTCAATGATTTGATAACCAGAAATTACAACATAATCTTGAATCCTGTAATCTTGAAATGGGAGACCTTACTTGTGCTGCTCCAGTCAAATTATCCAAATGCAATCAAATGTAGGCACTATGAAAAAGCTATCATTTGGATTTTCGTCACTTCCGATATAACTGCCTGAGGAATAACATAGAGAATTGTATTACAGCATTGAAGAACTATCTATAAATTTCTAAATCATGCCCTTAATGAATAAGCCATATGTACCTACTAGAAGGTCAAGAAATATTAAAATACTGTATCACATTCTAACCAAAGAGAGTGTTGAAAGTGATGCAGAGTTTTACAAATCTGTTACACCAATTAATTACACCAAAAAACCTGTTTATTGATGTAAGACAAATGTGAAAAATATATGTGTATTTGGCAAAAAAAAATAGAGGAAAAAAATGTCAAATGTGGTACCTAGTGGGATGTAATGAAACCATTTGCACACGGTTCGGAATGTGTTATAGTATTGCAGCCATGGTAACGGTAAGGTTTCTGTATCCTTATAATTAACCAAAAAAAAACCACATCACCCTTTAATTAAACCATTCAGTACGCCATCTGCTGTTGTATAATGACATTTAAATTGCAGCCCTTGAAAAGAAGATGACCCCATTTTTTTAGATGTTTTTTTTGGGTAAAAACAGCATCTTATATTTGCGCCAGTACATATAGGAAAATGACAGGCATATTGTAATAGTGCGATATCGTACCGAACGGTTCGATAATATACAGTGTACCATGACACCCCTACCAGGTAAGTAAACATGTTACTACCAAGATAAATATATGGTTCTTTGGGAAAATAAAGAGTTTATTGATGGATTTTATTTTCTTAAATATAAGGATACAGAAACCTTACCAAAACTGTCATATATACCGAACTGTGGGGAAACGGTATCATTATACCCCTAGTACTTAACAGACTACCTGTAATACCTGGGGTCCAGGGGTGAACTGGCAGCCCCAGTTTGCTATCTTTCGTCACATTATACCAATGTAACTGTGAAATTTCCCGAACTTCCCAATGGCCAGTTTGCGCCCACAAGGGTCTGAAATTAAAGCAGTAGTTTCTCTCCATGAGGCTGGAAGTGTTGGACATTCAGGATGGTGAATTCTGGGAAGCTGAAGGAGTTACGTCAGTGTGCTGCCCTGAGCTGATAGACTTGGAGTGAATGGTGCTTTTTAGTTTGCCTGACCAAGCAGAGGTGGCCTGTTACCATTAGCTGTCCATAGGTTACATTTCCTTGTCATATGAGAATGACACTGTGGTGAACACAGTTTCACTTTGCATCTGCCCTCTGCCTTATAGTCCTAAATTTTATATTTCCCAACATACATTACATAGACAAAAGTATTGGGATACACCTCTAAATCATTGAATTGATGTTTCATTGAAACCCATTGCCACAGGTGGATAAAATCAACCACCTTGCCATGTAGTCAGGTTTACAAAGAATGTGTCATTCTGAAGCACTCAGTGGATTCAAGCATGGTACTCTCATAGGATGCCAGCTTTGCAATAACTCTTCCCTACTGCGCATTCCACAGTCAACTGTAAGTGGTATTATTGTGAAGTGGAGGCATTTAGGAACAAAAGAGACTCAACCATGAAGTTGCAGACCATGTAAAGTAACAACGTAAGGGTTGCCAGGTGCTGAGGCGCATAGTGTGTGTAACTCACCAATGCTCTGTTGATTCCATAACTGCAGAGTTACAAAATTCCTCTGGTGTTAACTCCAGCACAAAAACTGTGCACTGGGAGCTTCATGGAATGGGCTTCAGTGGTCGAGAAGCTGCATGCAAGCATCACATCATTTCACATCACTGCATATTCTCCATATTGATCCCTATTGATTTAGAATGGGATATCATAAAAGTTAGGTGTAATGTCTAGGTGTTCCAATACTTTTTTCCATATAGTATAGTATGAGGTCATGCTGTTTAAACATATGCATTATTCCTGCTCAGGAATTTTGCTAAAAAAGGTCATTTAGTGTTTCAGCAACTGTCATTCACTGAGAGCCGGCAAAAATATGTCTCGAAGGCTGCAGCAAAGCTTGCAAATAACTAGAAAAGATAAATAAAATATGTGGCAACACAATAGTTCATGCTGTGTAAAGTCATGCTGACTTTACTGATTCTATATGTGGGGTATTAATTACTGCTAGAGGAGAACCTGGAGGGATAATCGGCTTTAAGGTTGCAAAATGGTCCAAACAGCTGGCTTTTCAAAAAGAAATTATGGGATTATAACAAACAGCTGATGGCACACTGCAATCACTGTCAGATGTATCGCTGTGTGAAAGGCACTTGAACAGTTCGTCAAAGATTCTTTCCATCCTGCTGCTACTGAGCAAATAGCTGTGATTATTAATGACTCACTGCAAGCCAGTCAGTTCTCCTGCACCTCTTGTAGAAGCAGATCCATGTGTGTGCATGTTTTTTTTGCGTTTTTTTTTGACAGGCACTTGCCTAAAATCAACACTATAGTAGCGTATTGGCAGGAAAACACCTCTGCTGTTAAGGTCCTTAGATGGAGAGAGATCAAGAGTTGGAGAGAAAGCAAGAGAGCGAGTGAGATAAACAAGAAAAGTAACACTGGCAAAACCAATCGCATTCCTTTAAAGAATATATCCTCTCTGGAGGTGGGTCTCATTTACTGTGCGGCAGCGGTTACTTTTGTTAACAATGCGTTTTTTGGTCACCAATTAGGTCTTCTGTAAGATGATCCGTATGAACATTTTCCAACATGACTGTTCTAGTGGCTTTGCATCCACTAACCATTCCATTGACTTAAATTTTATTTGCTCATTAATTTTTTTCTTACATTCTTGCATCACTAAATGATAAGAATACATTCAGAGAAATGTATCGTTAGGGAATTTCGTCAAACATCATAGAGTGTACTTACACAAAACTAGATGGTATAGCCTACAACACACCCAGGCTATATGTTATATAGCCTAAATAACAATAAAAAGCATTTTGTAGTAAATGCATAAACCACATTATTATCATTATCAAGTAGTATGTGCTACACCTTTATACGACTGGCTGCGTAGGTTTATTTATGCCACAAACACGTAAGTAATGTGTTGCGCTACAACATTAAAATGGCTACGATGTCACTAGGCAACAGGAATTTTTCGTTCCCATTATAACGTTATAGGACCACTTTCAGTCATATATGACGAAACGTCATTATGCGGCATATGACTGTATTATATATGCATCCATTTGTGCAATTAAAAACCGAAAATCTCTAAATGACCTATAGTGTATGTGCCCTGTTATGGACTGACATCCTGTGCAGCCATGTTTCTTGTGTCGACTAGGATAGTCTCCCAGATGTTGGATGGATGAAGAAGAGCAATAAATACCTCAAAACTGAATGAAGTAAACAACTAAACAGACAGATAAACAAATAAATAATCTCATGTATGATGCAATCCATCCATCCATCCATCCATCCATTTTCTGTAACTGTTTGTCCTATTCAGGGTGGCTGGGTGATCCTGTTTTAATAATTTCTTGACTGTCATCATGAAGTTTTGAAAAATTCTGGTATAGATTCACTGAAACCTGAGATTTACTTTCATTAAAAGCAATAGAGTACAGAGTACTCTGTAACAAGGTACAGAATGGTTGCTTGGATTTCATACAATTGAATGAGAATGCTTCATTTGACATTAGACACGGCTAATTTATTACGTTTATAAAGCCGATAAAAATAGAGACTTACTTATTAACGTCAGACAGATAATGTGACGTCCAGGGAGGATGCATCCCTCTCAGTTTCTTGGCAACTGCTGTGACTTATTTTTAAAACTTTTTTTATTATTATTTTCTCTAAAACATGCACACATGATTGTCTAGATGTGAGCTGCTGAAGGCTGCCTCCCAGGCTCTTTGCAAGAAAGCCGTGTCAGATGGGGGACATCAGGCTCACTCAGGGATGACTGAAGCAGAGCAGCACCAATCAGAGGAGCTTGCTGGCTGTGTTGGAACACAACTCTGGGTCCAGGGGAGGAAATGCAGAACTTTTCCACTTCTCCACTGGCAACTGTGATATGGCTGATGAGGGCAATGTCACCAAGAATCTGGAATTGGGAAAAGATATTTAAGTCATTTTATACACCAAAGTCTAAATATACTGTATAGGCCTACTTTAAATAAGGCCATTTCATGTTCATACATCTAGTTCTACCCCAAAGCCACTACAGCAATCTATTTAATCTATTCACTGTAAATGAATGCATAAAAAACATACATAATTATAATTATTTGCGTAAAAGACAAGAACGTAGGCCTATTTGAGTATGGTTTTATTGTATGAGGGAGCTGTAATTTGCAGAGAATGCCTTTAGAATGTAAATGTAATCCAAGCCCTCAATGTAATGAATGACACTAATGAACATTTAAAGTGTGTTTCAAGAGGTCTCAAAATGATGCTTGGATTTTATTGAGTAGATTTTCTCAAGAAACACTTTTGTTACACTCGCAACCAAATGCAGACACAACATACACAACAACCATAAAGCAAATTATTATATGTCTTGGTTGGCTTCTCATCCTCTTTGTTTTATTCCAACTTTAGTCAGCCAAGATGTTCTAAACTTCCTTTGCATGCTTGTAAAGCACAATACATATAGTTACAGTATCCTGTAAGAGGAAGCACAGTCTTAATGCAGTCATACCGTAGTTTCAAACTGGTATTTCAGTGTAAATCATTTTCAATGTGTCTTTTCTATTATAAAGACTACCATCATCTTTTTTTCTACTAACAGATGACAATATTCTGAAATGTAGATAATGTGCAACTTGTCCATTCAATAAACCGAACACATTAAAATCCCATTCTAAAGTCACAAGCCCTCATTTTACAGCTCACCATTAGATGGCACTCTTAAGTATGAGCACAATCATTTTTAGCAAACTATTATTACCTCTCATGCCATAGAATGCAATGTTATGGGAAATTAAGCATGTTACCCAGTGGGCACAAGTTTTCATACTATCCACAATTAGTGTTATTTCCTGTATTCATGAGACACAACGCTGCATTTTTATTACAGCGGAATGAATTGCAGGCTAGCATTTCCCTTAGGATGCATCTGACCCCCCTGCCCCCACACCCACCCATTTCATTACCCAATTTGAAGCCAACATTTGATTTAGTTTAAATACCCAATTGTTAGCTCTTAAATAATGACGTGGTGAATCTGAGACACAGAAAGGCAACGGCAGATGACGCAACTGATGCAGTCATTTCAGCACCTAGGAAAGCCCTGCACAGAAGGCGTCACAGGACAGCTCTGACTATCTACTGGTGTTATTTATTTTCATGAACGGAAACAGTTTAATGGCCTACTTGCAAACATGCCTCCCAGCATTACTGACATATGGTTTCCCCTTAGCAAACGCTAATGACAATATCCTTCGAATTGCCAGGCGACTGAGTGGTTTGTCGAGAGCCAGGAAACTGATGTAGTTTGCGATGGTGATGAGTCCAGCTGGTCTTGCCCTACAGTTGCCGATGAACACGATCTGCCAGATGGCTCTGGAAACTGCTGTGTTCTTCCAGTTTAACCCTGGTTTCAAACTGCACTCTAAAACAGAAACTCATGAATAAACCTTTATACAAATTTAGTGCTATATGCTTCAAATTTTTTTATCGGGGTGAAAGAGGATGATTAGCACGGCAGCCTCACGTCTCCAAGGATGGGGGATTGAACTCTGACCCTGCACTGTGAGGGACTTTGTATGTTCTCACTAGATGTGTGTGAGACTTTGGGGACTTTGGATTCCTTTCGCATCCATCCAGGTTAGGTGAACTGGTATCTCCTGATGAATGAGTGTGTGCCCTGTTATGGACTGGCATGCCTTCTTATGTTCTCCTGCTTTTTTGTGCTTCCAGGGATAAGCTTCAAGCTCACTGTATATAGTATTAAAGTGGATGGATATTTAATAATACGCAAGCTTAGTAAATTCTGATGAAGAATACATGGTCTTCCATGAGTCATACCATAATTGTGGTAAAATTTTTGAAAACACTGATAAACAACTAACGAGGTATTTTAAAATCCTATCATTCCACATGAGGAATTCATAAAAGTGCTTTCCTATAATATACATCCATGCTTAATTTTTACGATAAGCACTTCCACGCCAAAGTGTAATTCATCTGCAAAAACTGGCAAGAACAGTTTTCAATTTGGTGATGAACATTTAATGGTCATTAATCTCTAATAATAATAGAAGTGTTACTATGGAAACCCTGGTACAAAATATAGCTGCTATCATTCCTAAGCATGCAATGGGAAGGGAGAATCCTAGTCCAGTTGACTGCTCTCATTTTCTGTGAATCACCACAAATATTTATCCCAAACAGCAGATTTTCAGCTTAATAGTTAAAGTCCTGTGGTTTATATATGTATTCTGACTTTATTTTACATTCAGTATTGATAAGAAATGAAGACATCAACAGAGGAGATTTCTTTCATTGTTAGCTGATAGACTTGCCGACAGAGGTGTGCAGATGGGTATTTTTTTCGTGCTGTGAAAAGGTGGGGGTTGACTGTCCTCACGAGGCCAGAGAGAAGCAGTATTCAGTGCTACACTCTGAATATTTTAGCTCTCATCTGAGCAAGGACATAGTGAGGAGGCCATATGTATCAGTTGTGGTTAGTGATGGTTTTTGTCTCCTGATAAATGATGGGAAGCAGTAAGGAGCTCCTCAGTCCCACAATTTGGATAGAAAAGGACAAAAACAAAGGATGCATTTTGCATTGGGCCCCCTTCAATGGAAGGATATTTTCATGGAACAAAGAAACCTGCACATATTTCTGGAATAGACAGCTGATAGTTAATTCCAACCGTAGATGTTCCCTTGGATTTAAATGCCTCAAAGCAATTAGTCAACTACACAAGTGACCCAGAGCGGAGAGCAGGATAAAGACAAAACACAGATGACATAAAGACTTACACATAATAAATATAGTGCATATAGATATAGGCATCCACAGAGTCTACAGGCACCACCCCCCCCTCAACATTTTCAGACTACAAACTAAATTTAAATGCATATAAATGTGTTTTTCTTTATTCTAACCATGTCTGGTTTTAGGGCAGAATGGATGGAGCTAAATACAGTCAAATCCTTCGGGAAAAGCTGATCTGGTACAGAAAAGACAACAGGGTGGGACTGGAATTTACCTTTTAGCCTTCAGGAAAAGTGACATTGCAGAGGCGTAGAAACACCAGGCACCCAGTCTATGAAGACATTTTTAAGTTATTTGTGAGAAGACAAATGTGGCACTTAAGCTTTCCTGCTGGCCCAGTACTGGCCACTGTGCAGTCTATCCCAGTAAGCCCAGGGCAGGAAACATCATGCTTTGGATAAGTGGTTTTCCTAGGAAAAATTACTCACCAAACTAACTTTTATATGCATTTTACATGGCTTTCTTTAGCAATCTTTTCTGATAAAAATACAATTCAATTTCAGAAAATAGTCTTGTGCCAAATCATTTTTTAATGGAAAATGGTTCTGTTTATTTTCCACGGTGTTTTGTAATGTATCGGTCACGTTTCTCACTATCGGCATTGTCCTAGTCGTAGGATTGTGGAGCTTATCTTGGCAGGTTTAGTAAGTGAGACACGACACCAGCCTGGATTGCAGTTCATCGCAAGTCATTCACCCTCACAGACAGCACACAAAGATCACAGCTTGGACGGGGCACCGGCCTATTACAGGGCATCCTCTCATACAAGCAACGCAGTCTGTACCTGACTGATTGGAGGGCATACCGGCCTATTACAGGGCATCCTCTCATATAAATGACACGTTCTAGCTCACTGACTGGAGGGGATACTGGCCTATTACAAGGCATCCTCTCATACAAACGACATGTTCTAGCTCACTGACTGGAGGGGATACCGACCTATTGCAGGGCGTCCTCTCATACAAACGACACGTTCTAGCTCACTGACTGCATGGGGCACCGGCTTATTACAGGGCGTCCTCTCATACAAACGACACGTTCTAGCTCACTGACTGGATGGGAATACCGGCCTATTACAGGGCGTCCTCTCATACAAACGACACGTTCTAGCTCACTGACTGGATGGGGATACCGGCCTATTACAGGGCATCCTCTCATACAAATAACATGCAGTCAAATTCTCTGGTTAAAGCAGGCCCTGGGCTATTACAGTGCTTTCTATCACAACACACATTTAAACAAGTCAGGGTCACAACAGAAAGGTGTTGCTTCATTGTTTTTATACGCAAAATACAGCGTAATGTGATATCAACTGATATTGCTAACGATTAACCAGGCGAGAACTGGGGCCGGTTTTATAAAACGGGATTTCTTGTTAAGCCAGATAACTTGTCGGATGGTCGGTGGTCTGGGCTAAATGTAAGTGAATGACGATAAATGTCATTTAAACTGGGATATATTAAATCCAACTTGTTTGGCTAAACAAATCTTGCTTTTTGATACAGGTCCCTGGTATTGCTAAACGGCTTTCTGACTTGCTGTACTGGAATGCAGTTAACTTGGGTGTGACGTCATTCCCAGTTTGACTTCTGACCTCTGTAGTAAATGGAACGCAGTATTAATACTCAGTCTGTTTAGGTTCCTCCAGCCGAGCTGTGAATCGTGGAGCTGTGGAGCTCTGCAGCTGGATTCTACTGCCTCATACTGGCTAATCCATTCAGATTTCACCAAGCACCTCGTAACACTGGGACTACCAACCCTCCTTTTTGTTGGACCTCTCAACCAGCCAATAACCTGCAGCTCCTCGAGACAAGAGTTCAGTGATATATTACAAGATCCACCTTTCCTTAAAGCTATGCCGTACAACAGCTTCATGGCGCTGTTCACGGTCACCATGGCCGAAGCTGGACACTCAGGGAATGGAATTAAGCAGATAAAACAATTAAACACAGATAAGGCATTTTTACACCTTTATTTGCAGTGTTCATGACTAGGTAAAATGAACATAGTGAGAGAAAAGCTGACCAAACACTGCAGTTGCCAAACTGATGAAGACTTGTTGATTGCTTACTGTTACTTACTGTATTAAGTATACCTTTTGGTCACTGGCTAGCCCAATTGTAACCCAGCAAGAGGGACCCAAATCCAGTCTAGTGGGCATGAAAATGCATTTGGTGGGGTTCACAGACATTCAGACAGCAGTTTGTGGGAGGTTATCACTAACATCTCTGCTTTTGATAAGCCAGATGGATCATGGTCCAGCTTATCCCAGCAGGTTAACATTGGAGAACATATGCTGGTTACTTTTCTTTCATGAAATGTTCTATGTGTGTGCATGTGTGTATATGTGAGTAAAATAAGTACATTTAGAAAGTTATGTCAAACTCAGCTGTGATTGTAAGTACTTGCAATGTTTAGTTGCTTACTGTTGTTGCGTACTGTTGCTCAGTGTTCACTGATCATCATGTTCATTTTTCAGTGTTCATGTGTTAATAATACAAGTGTGAGACAAAGTTGAATTATACACAAAGAGCATACAGGTTGCAGCATACGGAGAATTTTATTAGAAATGTGCAAACTTTAGGCGCGATGCGGAACCTTTAAATATTAACTAATATGAATAAAATTTTGTAAGCTTACTATACTGCTTAAGTAGTAACCTTTCCGCCCTATTGGAATAATTAACTCCCGAAAAAAAAATTCTTTCGAACATGGGAGTCATGCGGGGAAAATCAACTTTTTTCGGGAAATTACGAAACTTCGATCGCGTTGCGGAACCTGAAAATATTAACCTATTTCAAAGATATTTTGCACATTTAATAACGAGGTCCAGTGACAACTTTTCCGCACTATTGGAAATTGCTATTGGCCCCACCCTACTACCCTATATCACCCCACCCTACTGCCCACCCCTAATGTAAGCAAAAGTTTAAGAAATTGGTTTGTGTTTTATTAGAATCTCGTGATTGTCAGGATGTAAACCAGGCCATGTTTGCGAATGTTGTGCAAGTTGTTAAGGTGTTTTTATTTCAGGAAGGTCCTATTCTTATATAAAAAAAGGGTAGGGGGGGTATAAGCTATGGAGCCGCGGTCTTGATGCTCTACAGCACCCCTTTGATTAGCAAACCTTATTCTCCTCTGTTATGCACACAGTACTGAATTACTCCATAGTACTGCTGAACTTTTTTCTGTAATGTGCATAAAGGGCAGTATTGCATTGATTTATAGGTTCAGTGGGGTGGTGCTTGCTCTTATTCTTGTATGAGTGTCTTTAATTGACCTGCCATATTAGACATAATATGATGGTTTATGGTCTCAGCACGCAAAATATACAGTATTTGTCTTTGGATATGTCTGTAAAGGAAATATGCAGTATTGCAAAGATCATATTGGTGGTGTTTATTTATAACGTGGTTCCTCTTTGTGATGTTTTTTTCAATGACGTAAGCATTATTAAATGCATGTATAAGCATTTTGACATTCTGCCACTCCTTACTGCCCTCTGCTGGATGAATGCATCAGGAAAAAAGGAGGGTCAGGTGGATGGATAGATGGAGGGAAGTGCCCTTTCTTTCTGGAAATGTCAATTTAATTTTATTTGCATGTGAACTCAGATGGCGTATGGTGAATATGGAACAAAGGAAAAATGTTTGAATCTTAAAATATCCATTCACCCATCCATCCATCCATCAAATCCCCAAATGCTTGTCCTATACAAGGTTGTGATGATCTTGGAGTCTGTCCCAGAAAGCGCAGGCAGTGAAACAGGGGACTCCCTGAATGGGAACTCTGTAAGCGCTACATACGTCTACATCAAAAATATATAGACCACCGTAAAAGATACATTAACCAATTAGTATGTTACCACCTATATATTCCATTAAAGTACACATTCATCAAAGACTGTAAAGACATGACACAGCACCACTTTTAGGCACAGGTACACATTTATTCAGCAAATATAAATAAGTAAGCAGGAGAAAGGAGTGTCTATTTTCCTGTGTGATTATTTTTCCTTCAAGAGGCCGGCTCATTAATAAATCAGTAAGCCGTAAACAGACAGCACCCCGCTGTCTTTCTACCTAGCTCAATATCATATGAAAATATACATCATGAAGAAAATGTATGCTTCTCAGTAAGAAGGGGAAGGAGAAATCAAACCAACGGTATGAAATAAAAAGGACTTTATTGGTGCATATTAGCAACCGATTCCGAAACGCTGGGTGAGCAAACTAAAATAACCACAGCTGACATTTGCCCTTAATTTCCGTTCAAAATTTAACCACAACCTACTCTCTGTACATATTTTAAGGAACTGGCTCCAACATTGTGAAGCTCTGATAAATATTACATTAAAAATAATAATGGGGGTAAATATCCTCACAAATGCCCTTTTAATAAATCTTTACATTTTAAAAAAGGTTCCCTTGCTATGGTTTGGCAGGCAGAGATGTATGTGGGGGGGGAGGGGGTCCTTCCCTCTAAGCATCTTATACTACCTTTTGAGCCTTCAGAGAGCAGGGATTACTGAATCTAGGACCCTTGGACCAAGACCTCCTACTGAACATTAGGTGGTTAGGGCTCCCTACTGTGGGATTAATGACTCCGTGATATATATTAGAACCCTGGGACACATCATCAGATATATGTGCCTAGTTTGGATGGCCATGTGGGTCTCCTCAAAGGAGGCAACATGGCCGACGTTGCTGTAACTCCGCTTGCTGTTAGCTCATTATCCGGCAGCTGAATTCACTAGAAAGACACAGGGCTGAACGACGGCACAGGATATTAGCCTTTCTCCTCCTCAGAATGTCACGCATAAATGTCAAGCTGCCTGGAATCTCCTCTGACATGGTAAAATGTCCTAAAATTGAGGGCTCAGGTATTCTCTGTCATCTTCTGGTGCATGTGAGAAGGACACCGATGTCAGAATGATAGTCTAACCCATGTAACAGATGTACAGGCAAGCGGGTGGCTGATCAGAGGCAGAATCAGAAAGGATGGTTGATGTGAGGTCAGCTGTTTGACTCATTCTGTTGCAGAAGACCAAGTGATCCGGAGATGAAGACAGCAATTACAGTCAATGCTTTCCAAGGTAAACATGCAACTCTCTTGGCTAAAAAACATATCAAAGTATTAAAGACGTCAAAATAAACCTAATGATTTAAATGTAAGGACCAATTCATGGCTAAACCTTTCCCAGATCTTGCCTGTGTTGTAGAGCTACTGTTGAGTGACATCCTACATTCATTAATCCCACTATGCACTTACTGTACTGTATGAAGGACTGGTTCTTGTCATTCCGCAGCTAAATACATTCTTGCAACATACATAAATAAAGCAGAACCTCGGTCATTTACAGAACATATGCAGTTTAGTGCCTTTGTCGCATCCTTTGGACTACCTCAAGTCTTTGATCTAAATCGTTTCTGTCAGATAACGTATCGGGAAAAAGTGGATGAGAGATTACACAGGAACCTCTATTACAATAAATGACCAGGGTCAGCCGCTCACCAGATAATTGTGCTGTTATCAAGCCATGCTGTGGATCATAGTAACAAAAATAGAAGAGATGTAAATCCTTCATGAAACCAGTATCACAAGGAGGAATTCATATATGTGGAATTCATATGCATATATATAATAAATATATAAATATATATATGCATGTATGTATGTATATATACACACACACACACACACACACACACATAGTCATGTAATCATATCTTTTGGGGACCGCTCATTCATTTCTATGGGAAAAATGCTAATGCTAACTATGACAACCTTAACCTTAACCCAGCCCTAACCGTAAGCATAAGTAAGCAAACAAGATAGTTTTGCGTTTTTAGTTTTTTCATTGTAGTCACGGATTTTTATAAAATTGAGTTTTCCCATATGGGGAGCAGGAAACTGGTCCTCATAAGGTAAAAAAAACAGGGTAAGGTATACCTGGACCACACACACACACACACACACACGCATACACACATATGGACAAATACAGCATAAAACGAAAATACCTAGATAAAGCGAATTACATCAGCGATGTATAACTGTACAGTATAACAGTACTATCACAGGGAAAAATATTTAGCTGGCTGTATCTGACCCATTTTGGCCGTGATCTTCATGAATTTCATTTATTAATTGTTGCTATTGTGCAGTTCAGCTATTACTGTTGTTTTTGTGTTAGTCTTACTACCCATAATAAACACTGCATCCGATGTTTTCCCTACAGGCGACGGTGACCTTTTGCAAATTTAGAATTAATAATTGCATATGGAATTGCATATTGCATAATAATTAATATTTGCACATGGAAAGTTTAGTCAAACACTTTAAAGGAAAAGGCTGCCACTGTGAAAATCATAATGCTCCACGTGTTAGTAGACTGATATAGTGCAGACCTTTATATTCATATTCCTGCAAAAAACTGAAAATGTGACATTTGCATTGTCTTTTAATAATAGCAAAGTTGTGTCACCATTTATGTTCAAGTTCAAGTCTGAGTATAAAAAGTGGTTGAAAATGGTAAGTCTAACTAGAAAGTGGAAGCCAGATCGAGCTTGGATGGATGGATAGATGGATGGATAGATGGATGGGTACATCGGAAATCCTGTGATTTTGTTGGACGATACTCCAATATTACATACTTATTAAAAATCTATTACCCTATTATGCAAATTAAAAACAGTAAATATCATATTTAAAACTTTTCTTCTTATTAAAGCTATTATTTAGGATGGAAAGTCTGTAATATAAATTATCTCTCATGAATATTTCACATTTCAAATCGCCATCCCCAGATCCCGCCCCCACACCCCCCCCCAGACACACACTCTGTCCCTTAATGGTGTCAAGAGGCTTTACTCTTCATTAAACATGTAATATAGTAATCACAGAACAAGTCTGAAGATATAAAACATAAATTTTTATGAACATTTAAAAAATAGCACTGAAACTGGCATGTTGTGGGTACTGGGGGGGAGCAAAGTTAGGTGATTAACATACAAATTCACTTCCTCTGTTTCAGATTCGTAGTCCAATACCAGCCCTCATTATTCATCTTTTTTAGGGGGGGGGGGGGAATGGAAGGAAAGCAGAGAAATTGAAGGAAGCCTGATCAATTTAATATTCTTTTTTTATTTTCTCATCCCAATACACACCCGTGACCCTGATGTCTGATCCAGCCCATAGCTGTAGTTCACTGTTTGTTTTGCATTTTGTTTTTCTTGCACCTTCTCTTGCTTTGTTTTCATTTCTCTCTGCTTCGTTTCTTAAATATATACTTCACATCATCTGTAAATTAGAGGGCCTATTCCCATCTCCCTTCCTAATGTCACACATTTTTGTTGACTTTCCCGCCCAGAGCAAGTCTTACATCTTAGCTACAAAATAACTGTTTTGTCATGTTCTTACGGCTCTGTTCTTCTCCCCATCCTCATGTCACATGCAGAGAACTGCAGCAATCACTGAATTACTTAACCAGTTTTGAATCTCTGTGTCATGAGAAATTTAAATTCTCAAATTCTGTTTTATTGCCTTTCCCTGTCCTGTCAGATCATTGTTAATATAACACAGTGACACGGCTCTCTTACATGTTTTGATGATTAACTCGGAGTCACAGATACATGAAATGAGACACAGGTAATCAAATCAAGTGATATCGTTTGCCGCTGTGCAGAAATCTGCATAACTCTAAATTCGTGAGTGAAATATGTGTTACTGTGTTAAAAGCAGATGGGAAGATGTTGCTCATTTGATGCCATGAGAGGATGTCTAAAATTTCCTTATTGCCATCTGCTACCTCCAGCAGAGAACCATCTTAACTTCATTAGCCCTCTCCCTGTTACACTCTTCGTGCGTCCCCGCTGATCCATACACATCCTGCACGCTACCGAAATACCAATGGCATTATGAGTCACTGGGAAAATATTAATGTAGTAATGTAATTAATTTTGCTGAGCTTAGTGTCATTAGGGTAAGAGCACCTGAAGAAGGTCACAACAACGTTAGTGCTTTGTATTAACATTTGTAGGAAGTGCAGGACACCTAGCTTAGGGGCACCAAGCACTCAAACTAAGCATGAAAGGTTTTCCTGCACGAGCTTTCAGCTGGTAAGCTCCTGGACAGAAGCTTCTATAATGAGCAAAACATTGGCCAAAGACAAGGTTTCATTTGAACTTCAATGGCTACAACACCCATGTCAGTAATAAGAAGATGTGTTGATTTATTCTTAAGCATTAAGGCAGAACTGGAGTCCTTGCAAAACACCTCTTTAGAGTCCTTCCTGATTTTGTTTTTAAATCCTGTGTTTTTGTTTTGTTGTGGGTATGACATTAGACTGCATGTGGCCTTCCAAGCGGTCCTCCAACTTGCAGGGACAGCGCCGACAAAGTAAACAGAAGTCTTTTCTGCTCTGTGTGTGAATAGCTCTACTGCAGCTGCCCACAAGAAGGCAGCATGCACCATGAAGGAGACAGGGGAAGCCCTTGGGAGCCTCATCCCCAGAAGAGTCAAAACCACTGGAGAGCTAGTCGGTTCAGGCTTATTGAGGATCAGAACTGGTGTGGTGCTGAGGCATCGGCTGCTGCACAGCAGCACTCAGGTCCTAATGTGAGGTGGCCCATTCGGGTACATGCGTGGAACATCTTATCTCTCCGGCATGATGAGCATCTTCCTCTGCTGTCGGAGGAGCTTCATGAAGTCTTCATTTCAATGGCAGTGCTCTCCGAGGTACGCAGACCGGGGAGTGGTCAGATCTCTGTAGGTGGGTACTATTATTGGTCTGCTCGCTCTGATGGCTGCCATGCTCAGGGAGTAGCTGTTGCTGTGGTGGATCGGCTCCTCCCGATGGTGTCCAATGTCACTCCTTTCAATAAGCATATTATGAGACTGTAAGGCACTCTTAGTGTCTGTCTGTTGTCCCAGTGTATTCTCCTACAAAGGTAGGTGATGTCTTGATGAGGGAGGCATTTTATTTCACTCGGTGGTTGATGCATACTCATGAAGTGACGCTCCTCTGGTCATGGGTGACTTCACTGTGACCACTGGCACTGACAGGCCTGGTTCTGTGGATTGTATCAGTCCCCACAGGTCTGGTGACTGTGGTGAAAGTGCCTCCAAGCTCCTTGACTTTGCAAAAGGTCAGGGGATGCGAGTTGCTGGATCTTGGTTCCAAGGCCCTGAGCCACATCATTGGATATTCCAAAGCTGATGGTGCGGGCAAGGAGATCAATCATATCCTTGTGGGCAGATGCTGGAGGCTCCTACAGAACTGCAGGGTCAACGGAAGTATCGTTTGTGAATTCTGACCACAGACTTGCTTTTGCTACTCTGAAGATTCACCTTAGGTCCATTAGGCAACCACCTACTAGGGGAATGAGGCTGAACCTGGCCAGACTCCAAGACCAGGCTGTTTCTAATTAGTTTGCTTGCAGTTTGTGTGAGGAACTTACAGACTTGGGTGTGACTGCCGATTCTAATGTGATGTGGGAGACCTCCAGTAACAAGACCCTGAAGGATGTTGAGGGTTGTGTTGGTGTTGCCGGTGTTCCCAGAAGGACATGTTTCACCTCTCCGGGCACCCTGTACATTATAGAGGTGTACCATTGCACAGTTTGATAGCAACTCCAGTTGAAACCGATACTGAGAAGGATGGCTGCAAGGGCCCTGAAGGTAGATAAGGAGGAGTTTGCTAGAAGAATCTGTGAGCAAGTGACACATAATCTATGGTCTAGTGACCCATGTCCTGCTTACTTAAGAACTGAACCATTACGCACATCCGAATCTATTCCTTGGAGAGTCACAGTCATGGCGAGCAATAGAACAGTCCTTATGGAGAACACTGCAGTTGTAACCCAGTGGGCTGGCAACTATGAGCAGCTCTTTAAAGCTGATCCTCCAGCTAGGATGTTGGTGGTAAGGCTGTCTTCCTGGCATTGCAAGGAATATTTGCATTCATTTAGGAGACAGGCGTCATCGTCGCCTGGATTGCAGTACCTATAGGGGAATAATACTGCTAATACTGATCTATGATCACTTGCTTGCCTACCAGTGACTGTAGTAGTCTGGTTTTATGCTTAAGAAGTCTACCATCGATGGCATTCTGGCACTAAGGATTCTCATCGAACACAAACCTGAATATCAGTAGAGTATCTTTGCATCCTTTGTCAATTTTCATGAAATGTTCAACTCAGTTGATCAAGCTGCCCTGTGGGACATCCTGAGACTTTGCGGGATCCCCCCAGAATTGCTGTGCGTTATGGACTGCCAGTACACTGCTACTGTGAATGCTGTGCAGAGTGGAGGCAGAACCTCTGCGCTCTTCCCATTTGATTCTGGGGTTCAACAGGGGTGTGCTTTTACTCCTACTCTGTTTTGCGGACTGGGTTTTGGGCAGGGTCGTGGGGTCCAGTGGCTGTGGGGCATCTGTTGGTGAAGAAAGATTCACTGATCTTGACTTTGTTGACTTTGTTGTGCGATCTTTGCAGAGAAAATTGACCCTCTGATTGGGGCTCTTGAGAGACTAAGCAAGGAGTCTGAGTGTCTGGGCTTGCTGGATAAAAACCAAGATCCAGGTCTTTAATGACCTCTTGGGTACATTCATCAGCAGTGTGTCTGTCTTCAGAGAGAATGTAGACCTTGTCAAAAGGTTCACTTGCTTCAGCAGTGACTTTCTTATCTTTGGTGACTTTTCTTATGAAGTCAGTGGACAGATTAGGAGAGCATGAGGGGTCAAGGGGTTGCTGGAAATGGGTGTGTGGCGCTCCCAATATCTTTGTAAGAGGATGAAGGTCCAAATCTTTAGAGTACTGGTGCTCTCTGTTTTGCTGTATGGCTGCGAGACATGGATGATATCCAGTGACCTGAGATGAAGACTGGACTCCATCGGTACTGTGTCTCTGTGGAGAATCCTTGGGTTCTGCAAGTTTAACTTTGTGTCAATTCCATACAGTATGTGCTGCACTACATTTTACCTTCTGCTTTAGCAATACAGTAAAACAATGCAGTTTCCCCTTTCATCTACCCCTTTAAAACTGAAATGTGTGAGTTTTAAACTTGGCAGGAACAGTGGAACATAAATGGACAGTAAAACTATCATTACAAACACAGTTCAGTTCAATCCAGTAGTTTAATATTTAAGATCATGTTTGTCTTTTGGTGTTCCTTCTCAGTAATGAAAATGAATTTTTAATCTACACCTTGCTGAATGTTTTGTCATGTGAGTAAGGCGAATCAGTGACACAATATATATATGGGATTGTCATTTATTACCTCAGTAGCAGCTGTATGAAATTCATATGAACTTTTAAATGAGCATTGTAAGCGTGCATTATGGCATTGAGTCCAGGCTCAATGAGACTCTGAGTTGAACAAGTGGTTGTTGAAAATAGATGGATAGATGGACGAATGGGTTTTAACTGCAGCAAGGATGGAATCATGGGTATTATGGGGTCTGGAACCTTTTTTATGTGCCTGTCAACAGTGCTCAGCCCAGTCCCCATAAATTACTTGAATTATATCATTTACATTGTTTGCAGCTGTGATCAAGTCACGGTTTTTTTAAGTACAGAATAAAGTCAAGAGGTTACTGAGTAAATGCAAATGTAAACGAGTTAGAATATCAACATTTGTCAAATATTATACAAAATTATAATGTGATATTCTTCTGCTAAGCTACTAATATAACAAATAAAAATAAAATGCATACAAAACTGTAATATTTACAGCTGAACACATAATGGTGTAGAATATCTTCGCTGCAAACACTCACTGCTCACTTTGTCCATTAGGCACAAAGGGATCAGATGTTTCTCCTTACAGTTCAACAGCATCCCTCCCCAGCACCGCCAAACCAAAATTCTAACTTCTGCTCAGAACAAGCTTTCAAACTGAAGGGAATATCACACTGAATATTTAACATGTGTTAACAGGAGAGAGGGCAGGTGGAGTCAGGTGACTGTCTCTGTTTGCTGCAGTTTGTTTTGTCTGCCCCTAAAATGCCATTCTGCATAGGATTGTTCAACTTTTTATTTTTAAGATAGCATTGAATTTTTTGTATGTTTCTCACCGCGGTTGCATATATCCACAGAAAAAGTAAATCCACACCATTTCAGTACCTAAAGCTTGGGTCCCTTTCCACACTCAGGCTTTTTCTACAGATATTAAAAATATATATATATGTACCATGGACAGAAATTAAATGGGCTTCAGAATCTAATATGTATCTATATATCTTTATAAAGATGTACTCTTTATAAATATCTCTCTAAAGGTGTGCTTGTCCCTATAGAAAATTAATGAAATGAAAGTGAGGTGAAATTGTAGAAATTATCAGTACTGTGCAGCTGTTTCAATGAATTATCATGAATGTATTTTTTAAAAGAAAGAACTAAATCAGACTTACAATTTACTTTTTTAAAACTTTCAAGTCATTATAATGCTTTTTCTTTTATGGATGCCTCATTCTTCATACCTCTGCATTAAGATACTCTTGACCGAATTTTATTCATACCTTTGTCATACTGATTTGTGAAACAAGAAATAGCTACAGATCGCATTTCGCAAAACAAGAAAAACCAAGAGTCAGGTGACAATGAATAACAGCCCAAATCTGTACTTTTATTTGTTTATTATTTTTGATGTGCAGGTCAGCCTGTTCATAAAGTGTACACTTCACATGTAACATCATAGAGAAAATATTGCTTTAATCCATATCATCATCAAAGTCATGTCACCTGATATCATTAGCGGTACGTGTTACTAAAGTGTACCATGTGATATTAATTAGCTGGTTAGGTAAGTAAACCTTTTCTAAAGCAGGTCTGGATGCCTAAAATTCAAACAACCATACAAAGGTTGCACAATAAATACACCATACTATAAATAGATACTGTGGAATACAGTACAATGAACAGACAAACAGAAAGGTATATCTAACTGTACAAGATTTACTATAATGCAACATTTACTATAACGGGATTATAGTGAATCAAATACAGAAGCAATTTGGCGGTCACCAGGGGCTAGAGGCTTTATGGAGGCAGATGGCATTTGGCAGGAGGGAGATCCAGAAACACCGTGGTGCTGCAAGACAGCTCATTGTGGAGGGGGGGAGCCTTGCTGTTTAATTACAGTGTACGCCAGAGTTCATTCATTTCTGAGGCTCTCTGGACAATATGTCTTCTGACAGAGTGTATACATTTAAAGAGATGGCAGACAAGGAATGGATCAGCACCTACTGAAAAAAACATGACACGTTTGAATGAATTCATTATATAATAATAATAATAATAATAATAATAATAATAATAATAAAAAAGCTATAGACCATATATTTCAAGCTAAGGTCAAGCCAGGGCAGGGTTTAAAGTGGAACATATATTCAACTGGCTTTCAACTGACTTTAATTTATTTGCTAACTTATTTATTTTTTATATGCCAAGAAAGAAATCACATTTGATTTTTCACGCTTAATTTAAGACTTGCCCTTTTCACCAGTGTCTCCTATAAAAACCTCTCATGAATATTGCATGCGATGTGACTATGAAATATTCAGGCTGCATTGCTCGATCTACTCTAACGGAGACCTCTAAATACAAAATGAGATGCAGCTTGGATAAAGCGTGTACTGAACACATTTGTCTGGAACAACAGATTGGCTTGTTACTCCTACAAGGTCCCGATTTATTGTTCCTAGGGAAGGAGACAAATTTTACTGACCATTTATGGAGTTATGTTCCAATTTCCTGTCAAGTTTAAGCCTCACACATTTAAGTCTTGAAGTAATTGAAAGGGGAAACTGCCATTTGGGTCACTATCATGTAACCCTTTTTAAGATATCTGTGTCATTTTGCTTGGTGTTTGCATGTTCTGTAATATGTGTGTGGGTCTCCTTCTAGTTTCCTTCCGCAGTCCAGAGCCATGCAGTTTATTTGGGACTGGACAGTCCTCCAGCCCTCAATGTGTGATTTTCTGTTTGAGTGTCTGTCCTGCGACGGGCTGGCATCCCATCCAGGATATCCTTGCCTTGTGTCCTGCACTTTCTAGGATATGCTCTAGGTTCACTGTGAGCTCTAGGCTCACTTATTTAGGATAGGCTCTAGGTTCACTGTGAGCTCTAGGCTCACTTAAATTTTGTTTATAGATTTGTACTATATTGTACACCCCATAGTACAAGATGTCTGTGCAAATAAATAAAAACAATTACCTGCTATCTGTAAACATTTATAAATATACTAAAAATGTTATAAATCGTACAAATATGATAATAAAACAATATCTAAAGACGATTGACACAATCCCACTACCAGTACAGTATGTTGGAAATATCGGTAAGGGGCGGCTCCTCGGTTATTGACAAATTCTATTAACGACCTAGTCGTAGGAACGGAACTCGGTCATTAAGTGAGGAGTGTCTGTATAGTGAAAATCCATTACACAGCTCGAAATAATTAAAAGATCAGACCAGTCCCGTATAAGAAGGGCCGCTTGGAGGACCCTCTTAGTTGAAATGCTGAACAAATGCATCATTATGAAGCAGGGCGTCATCACGGTCTTCAGCATAGCAGCACAGATGAGTGCAGTGGTTGCTTGGGTCAGCTTGGTGTCACATTTGCCACATACCGCCCCAGCGAAGCGTGGTGCACTTTGAGCCGTACTAATACACCGTGCCTGTCCACGTAACAACGCCGGCATGGAGAAGTTTAAATAACCTTGTTAAATGGATGGGGGAGGTCAATGCCTACCCCGGCTCAGCCCTGGGGATGCAGTGGAATGTGAGACGCTAGTGATGCATTGCATTGTGGGATGTCATTTCAGCCTATGGCACAGGACTAATGAGCTGTCTGCTGGAATAATTCATCATGCGTTGCAGTAGATAATGTCTCTGGAGGAAATGTATTACTATCTCCAAGAACTTTCTAGATCACTGAGAAGAATGGGGCTGTATGAAGGAGTGAGTCTTCGTAAAATATAGTATGATTAAAGAGGGTGTAGACAAGTGCTGATGTGTTCCTCAATTAACGGCTGTTTGCTTTGGAAATGTACACAAATAACTTGACTGTACATATACATATACTATTGGTGCTATATGTTCATTTATTTCCCACAATTACTCCACCACTTCAGAAACGCTGTGAATCTTGAGCCTATTAGCCTGAGAGGCAGGATCTACTGTGGATGAGAAATATATTCTTTGTAAGAAAACAGGTAATAGAAAAAGGAGCACTAGCTTCCCTGTAGTGACCTTAGTATAAATATGTCAGTTGCTTTTCTCACAATAGAAATGTTCACTCTAAGAATGTCTGTTTAACAAACATCCTTTGTGCATAATTGGCCATTTTGGAATTGTAAAGCAATCACATTATTTGTCAGTATTAGCCCCTAGAGTGTAAGGCCATAAAACAGGACAATTATAAATGCAGGGTCACCCACAGTCATATAAACATCCACAGCTGACCATGTTTTGTGGTCATAAAGTGAAAAAGGGGGCTATTTCCCAAGCACGGATGTGCAGTTAGCTCACTATGCTTTGAGGCTACTCTCGCTGTGTCTGTGTGGCCTTCTTCTCACAGCCCAAAGACATGCACTGTTTTTAATTGGGGTCTCCCTGTTTTGCCCTTACTGTGTGTCTTCTGTGATGGCCCAGCATCTTCTCCAAGCTGTAGCTCTTTATCCTGGGAGAGTCTCCAGGCTCATTGTGTGCCTACACTAGACTAACAGATTCAGAAAATGGATAGATGCCTCAATCATTTATGGAAAAAAGACACGGGAGATGTAACAGAATCAGTTAATAAACAAAAAGATTTTTTAATTACTTAGATGTATACTGACCTTGATTTTTCTTTTTTAAAATTTTACCTTATATTTGAAGTCCAGATCAAGATTTTGTTTCAACCAACCAGTTGAGTATAAAGAGTCTTAGTTACAGAGTACTGGCTGAAAAAAATCTTGGCCTGGAACTGAACTACCCACGTCTGGATACTAGCAAAGTAACCCTGACCACAATTTGCTGAAAATGTAATATTTCGTCTACTTTATACAAGCCATTCTTCCCAATGCTTTGACAGACAGACACATAGATAGATAGATAGATAGATAGATAGATAGATAGATGTACCCTCAAAACGATTTTGCAACAGAAGTGAAAATCTTAAACAAACATAAGCACATTAATTTAGGATCAATTATCAATGAGAACCTTGTTGCTTCCTGCAGTTGTACACAGTAATTAGTTATTTTAAGGGTCCTATTTCAAGGACCCTATTCTACAGTACAAGATCTGATGCTCTTTTAGGGGCAACACTACTGTTGAGGCAACGAAGGCAAGGAAAAACTCCCTCACAGGAAGAAACCTCGGGAGGAACCAGACTAAATATATATATATATATATATTGCCAGGCTATTTTACTGAATAACATATTGATTCAATTTCACATGTAAATTTCATTTCTGAGCTATATTGAAACAGATGATGTATCTGTGCAATTACCACTGAGGGTTGTTTTCTATTTCAAGAAATAGAAATGTACAATCATTAAGTTATTGCATTAATTAAAAATAATAAAAAGTACAAAAAAATTAAATGATTTGTCATTTTATTAATGACAGACACCCTCTCCGGAAACTACCCGGGTAAGCTATTTTTAATTCCATAAACTATGTTTGCTCCCTCATTAGGCTCCCTATAATGGTTTTTTGAATTGGTAAATGGGCATAGGGGTTTGGTATGACTGAATCACGTGAGAAATAAGTGAAGCATGCAGTCAGTGGAGACTGGGGGAAATAACAGCTGAAATGTTATAGTAATCACATTTCAAGAAGTCCAGAGGTACTCACAGTCTAGATAAAGTCACACTCCAACAGGCCACAGAGACTAGATTCGACTGAGCCATGTGAGATTTTCATAGAGAATAATTCACAAGTAACAATCTGAGAGAAAAATCAGAGGCAAAGCCCACATGACATATTGTATTATGCAGCAATTTCAATCTAATTCAGGAGAAGTGAAATGGAAATGCTGAGGTACACCTACACCATTTCTGGGATGTACTGCCACCTATTGTATTGTACAAAGGAAAAATGGAATATTTTTATCAATTGTGCATAATACAAACTGCTTATGAAGACATCTGTTGATGATTATCATATGCCATAAAACATAGGATAACGCTTTACATTAAGTGTACCTAATGCATTCATCATCCATTCATAGAACATTCAGTGCATCTTCATAATGTGCTCATAATGCATTCATAGAACATTCATAAGCAGCATGCTTACACATGTTAAGTACACCATAACATCCTAACATCCCTTAACAGCTTAATTAACCATAACATCATAACATCCCTTAACAGCTTAAATATATATTAATAACAAACATTACATGATTATACAATTATAATGTTTGTTATTATTATATAATGTGTGTTATTAATGTACAGTGGTACCTCGGTATACGTCCGCTTTGGAATAAGTCCAACTTGGTATACGTCCTGCTTGGACGCGAAAAATTTTGCTAGGTATACGACCTTTGTTTGGAATACGACGCGCGTGCTAGAACTTGTATGCGTCACAATGAGTCACGACACCGCGCGCTACCCTTGTTTACCCCTCTCGAGACAAAGCCACGACTGCCCACGAGCGTCAGCACGCCAGTTGCTACCATTCAGTGAACAACCCGCGCTATAACTCTCTTTTCATTTATTTCATCTAATTGCTTTTGTATTTATGTATTTTAGTATTAAGCAGTGTTTAAATTATTTTATACAATCCAATCAATGTTTAATATGCCAATAACAATAGGATTTTTTTTTCATGGGAACGGATTATTCATTTTCCCTTTATTTCTTATGGGGAAAATTTGTTTGCTACACGTCATGTTTGGTATAAGTCCAAGGATCTGGAACGGATTAAGAACTATACCGAGGTACCACTGTATATTACAGCTGTTGAGGGATGTTAGGATGTTAGGGTATACATACAGGATGTTTATAAATGTTTTATGAATACTTAATGAATACATTATGAAGGTGTACTGAACGTTTTATGAATGCAATATAAAAGCATTATGAAGGTGCAGTTAATGTAAAGCATTACCAAACATAGGATAACTGTGTTGTTGAAATGTGGAGTCTTTAAGTAATCTATTACATAATCCATTTACTTCCATGGTTAGTTCATATGTTGATAAAAAGAAAGAATCAATAAAAAGAACTAATAATTTGAAAGGTCAAGGGTAAATATCAATGCAAATACATGGATTTGTGACTGTACAATTACTCATACATACAGTTCTATTATTTTAAAATGGTTAAAGAAGAAGTAAAGTAACAATCTGCTTTGCTCCATCAGCTCTGCCATTTCACCTCAAGCTTAAATTCAGAATGTAGGTTTCAAATTTGAATTTCCTGTGTTAATATGCTTTTTGGAATGGATATTTAGAAGCATTAGATTGATTTACTATCAATCTACTACAATGACTGAAAATTGTTAAATGAACGACACAGCAAAAAAAAAGAATATGTTTCATGTGGTTCAAATGGTACTTATTTCAGTACTCAATAAATTTGCTTCAGTGAACCATAGCAATAACAGTTATACTGTACACAGGATGAGAACCTGAATCATAAGCGAAATTAATTTCTTTTGTTAAATGAGTACATTACATGGTCACACCAAATGTCCAGGAGACGTTTCTGCTTCTTCTGAGATTAAAGCGTTGCAGCAACTACATACTAGATAAGATTAGATAAGAGCTGCTGTAACAGGCCGCCCTTGCGCGGGCCGCCGAGAGGAGCTGCTGTAACAGGCCGCCCTTGCGCGGGCCGCCGAGAGGAGCTGCTGTAACATGCTGCCCTTAGGCAGGCCGCTGAAAGGAGCTGCTGTAACAGGCTGCCCCTTGTGCGGAACGCCGAGAGGAGCTGCTGTAACAGGCTGCCGCTTGTGCGGACCGCTGAAAGGAGCTGCTGTAACAAACAGGCTGCCCCTCGTGCGGACCGCCGAAAGGGTCTTTAAACAAAGTTTTCCAGGAGATAAACGAACCAGAGGTTAAACTCTATGGTTACATAGAACCTCCCCTAAAAAAACACATTCATCAATACTAACCCCTTAATTACATTCCTAATTACCATTAACCATAGACTTTTTCTAACTCTTCAGTGGAGGGAAAAGCCAACTTTAGGCTGAATTTATCGATAGTCTTTATACACCGACTATCTGCTTAATCGAACTAACTTATTGATCCAAGAATCATTAGCCCTATGAAGGATGCCCACACTTAGATTTGTTTCTGCCAGCAGTAAGATACTTTCCTTTCTCATCACACACACAGACACACACACACACAGTCAGTACATATATACATAATACACATATATGGCCGAAATATTTAAAATTTAACCAAATATAGAAAAGAAACATTGATGTTATAGGGTTCTTTATGGCGTGCTATAAATTTTGTTTAGTTTACAAGTAATGAACATTCAGCAATTATTCATATTATTAACAAAATTCAATTTAGTTAATTTTCATTTCTAACACAATTGATCCAAAGGCCTTGAAAATTTCCAACAGATGGACATTACAATTGCAATTATAAACACTGACAAGCTGTGCAGAAATGAGATCCAGGGGACACTGGAAGAGAGGAATCAGACTCCTGTGGTCATTCTAGGAGATTCAAGCCCACACAAAGACATGCAGGCAGGATACGTGAACTCAACATACTTATAGAAAGGTGTGGGGCCGCAAAATAAGTAAACATAAAGAGTTACTCTGCTGAGCCATAAGAATATGCATGTTTTAATTTCTCCTTGGACTATGCTGAAGATAAGAGTGTGGAAGATCGATGGATGGATTTCAGAAATCAGAAATTCGTTCATGCTAAATTGCTCCAACTATGCCAAATGAGATGGAATGTGCTGTTGGACAACACTTTTCAGGTCATGCAACAAATTTTCAAGTGGATTTAAGTGCTGGTTTTGGCTGGACCGTTGCAGAATACTGTGGTCTTATTTTTAAACCACCCCTTTGTAGTTATTGCCATGCGTTTTAGGTCATCATCCTGCTGTAACATGAGTCCTTGCCCTAATTGCAGATCTCTTGCTGGCTGAGTGTGGTTCTCCTCTGAGATTTGCCTGTGTTTGACTTTGTCCAGTTTGCCCTTGATGGCAGCTTTCTATCATCTTCATGTTGAATCCAGGGCTGTTGGTCTGGGTGATAGGCTGTGTTTCATCTACTGTGGACACATCACTCTGCTTTCAAGCCAAACAGCTCAGCTTTCTTTTGTCACACAGCCTGTAGCAAACTCTGGGCACAATTTAATTGGATTTTTGCAGAAGTTGTTTCTGTTTTGCTGCTCTCTGAAAGAGATCAAATTTGCATGGTGCGGAAGAGATTCTTGATCTCTGGACAGCGTTTCTTATTTCAGCTAATGAGCTCTGTAAATCTGTTAATATGCCTGGTGGTCACTTGCTCCTTGGCCTTCTCCTCAACAGTTGTCCTGATCCAGTTCTTCCTTTTAATATTTTGACATCACCAAAGTTTTTCATTTTTTCCTTTTTTATTAAAATGGACCGTTCTTCTGAAAAAGTGAAATGTTCAAAGTATCACCATGCGTTACATAAACTTCTCAATGTTTTTTGCAACTTCTTAATTTCAAAGTCCCTAAAACAGTATCTCCAGATGTAGGTAATATTTATTAGCACACTTATTTCTGCAAGTAGGGATGGAGGTTTACATTTTAGTACATCTTTCACAAAAATGTGATACATCTGGCCCAAGTTAGGCTGATAATATAAAAGACATTTATGCTTTATACTGCTATACTTATGGAGATGTTTTATGCATTATTTTTCACATAATTAAAAAATAATGAAAAGTCGAAAAAAGATGAAATCACATATATGTCAGAAGAAAAAAAACATACATTTTAATTTGACCTTTGAGAGAAAAATGAGAAATAATTGTGGTGTGGATACTGGAGGCATTGAACACCACATTTACATGAATATTTTTTGTCTTGTAGTATGAATTGTTTAAATATGAGTTCTGGACAGGCAAATTAATAAATAAAATATCAGCTGACACAATGTGATGTTATTCTTTTAATTAAAGTGGCTGGCTGAAATTTGTGTTCTTTTTAATTAGCGACCTTTATTTAACCCTACTATTTTCAGCCATGAAAGAATCTGTACTGGTTTCCTTTTCATGAACAAGCGTCAAAAACACTCCTGAATTCCTAGGAGAGGAGAAACTTTTCGCATTTAATCATAAAAGGGACTTAGCTTACAGTGATGACTTGTCACTCCTCTTACTTTAGACTTTAGGAACACAGCTGCATATTTATTCTTGATATAAATTATTACTTATCACCCTGTAGCTTTCTGGCCATTTGTCAGAGTACAATGCAAGGATGGCCTAGGGTCACACTACAGTGCTGGCATAGGAAAGATTCACCCTTATGTCGCTACCCCCCAAAACTGGAGTACTAGATGAATGAAGAACATCTAAAATTTTCGTAATGGCATAACATTCTTACATAATGGAATTTTGTAACCCTTTCACCTTGATATTTTTCATCGGTATTGTGAATAAATGGTTTTAAAGATGTTTTATTTGCCCAGATTAGGACAGCACGATATCAGCTCTCGATATAATTCTGACTGTATGGCGCATGCGCAATAATCCTAAAGGCTTCAGATCACAGGCAAAACATTTGTCCAGATGCTAGCATTTCTTTACTATATGGATGTTTAATTACGCCCACGCTTTGGTAAGCACTTTAGTAGTATGCATAAAATATTAATGACATTGTATTGTGATGCTCATAAATTAGTAATCAGAATAAATTTGGCGTATCATTATGGTTAATAAAAATGTCGGACTTTAAAAAAGTACTGCCACACCACTGACGTCTTGTTCAGCTGTTCCTTTCTTCACCACTTCTTCAGTGCTTATCACTTCCATGTTTTACCAAAACAGTAGCATGTGCCATGTTCCGCTAAGCAAATTTAATAAGCATAAGGATACACCAGATTTATACAGATTACCTACTTATGGGCCTCACAATTCGCATCTCATGAATATTTTAGGTATACTACTAAACTGCCTACCAAATACCAAAACGTAAGCGTCTATACAAATGTTTCACCCATTTTCTAAAGCCCTTGTGATTATTACGCATGCGCCCTATGATTACGATTATATCGAGATCTGATATCGTGCAGCCCTAGCCCAGATGTTTATGCTGAGAAGTTCAGGACCTGGTTAAAGTGATCTGAGACTGCTTTTGAATTGTTATACTTGAATCATCCAGCACCCAATAGAGAACAGGAAAATTGTCATCAGACAAATTACAGTCAATATTAATTTAGCAAAGCCCAGCCAATCTGGGATGTCCTTAAGCAGTGGGAGGAGTCACGAATAGGCCATCAGGTCATCACAGAAGATGACGGCAGCGGATGTTTCTGAATCTGAAGGGGGGGGAGGGGGATCAAAATTACCGTTAATGAAATCACATATAAGCCAGACAGGCCAGATCAGAATTTTTGGATTTTCAAGCAGATGACATGAAAAGAAATATCTGTCCAAGTGATGGAAATGCTAAAGCCTGAAGGAGAACAAGATGGGACGCCACACACGTCCCCCTTAAAGGACATTTCATGACGTCCAGGCAGTTCCCAGTTTACGAACAAGATGGGACGATAGCCACACACGTCCCCCTTAAAGGACATTTCATGAAGTCCAGGCAGTCCCCAGTTTATGAACAAGATGGGACGATAGCCACACGCGTACCCCTTAAAGGACATTTCATGAAGTCCAGGCAGTCCCCAGTTTATGAACAAGATGGGACGATAGCCACACGTGTCCCCCTTAAAGGACATTTCATGAAGTCCAGGCAGTCCCCAGTTTATGAACAAGATGGGACGATAGCCACATGCACCCCCTCTTTGAGGACATTGCATGAAGTCCATTTCATGAAGTGCATATATATATATATATATATATATATATATATATATGCAGTATTAGTAAAAGTAACTAAAAACCTGAACTACGTACTGTACCTTGAACCAATGAACTGCTGAAGCCATGTAATGTTTTCCTGAGCATCACAAAGTAGTGTGTGCTGTTGTTATTATGAACCATTGTATTTGACTTTTTAGTAAAATAGACTTTATAGTAGTCCGTTAGTATGAATTGTCTGTAAGTTGAGTGTTCTTAAGCCGGGGACTGCCTGTATCATGGCCTTGTCATTCAGGGGTGCTTCTCAAATGGGCTCACTGGGGGATGACTGAACTAAAGGTGGTGGAAGGAGAATGAATTCTGTGGGAAAAATATATCTATGATTTCCTGCAAAAAAATAAATAAAAATGCCACCAGGCTTATTGAGTGGTAGTTCATTTCTCTGACAGGACAACAACCATACAGCATACTCAGTGTGAGAGTGGAAAGTGGCCAAGTCAATCAGTAGATCTGAATTCTATTGACCAGGCTTTTCACTCATACAAAAGATCGAAGACAGAAAAGCCAGGTAATGAGCAGCTTAGAGCAGCCGCAGTATAAGGCTGGAACAGCATCACAAGCGAGGAAACAAAGAGACTGTCTGGCAATAAAAAAGAGATGATGCAATTGCTGCAAGCAAGGGATTTGCAAATAAATACAGTGTTTCTCTTTTATTATATTCATGCAAATGAATTTCTCCACCTGTGATTAAGACTACATATATATAGATGCATAGCACAATGTATGATTATGAATGCATAATATATTTTTAAAATTTCAGTGATATGTTATATTTTTCCCACAATTATTGTTGAATATAAGTTTTTACTGCAACTCCATTTTCAGTGCTGGAACAATAAAAGTGAGACGTGATGTATTTAAAAGGTTTCAATAATTATGCTAATGCGTTCAACACATATGTTCCCTGTCACTCAAAATCAGATGGTTTTTTAAATAAATGCTTTTAAAAATTATGTTTTTTTTTATTAAATCCAGTTCCTGACGTTCCCAGAATATCCTACAAATTCATCATGCATTTCAAACACTATTAATTTCAGCCGGAAGGAATAAACATTATTAATGAGATATATTGTGTAATTGTATTTGTTTAACAACAATTGTAGGTTTTTATTATAGAACATTTCGAATTGCTTTTGTTGCAGATGTAGTAGTAACTGAGAAGACCCTTATAGTACAGTATACTGTCCTGCTGTTTCACTGACTGATAAATAAAATGCATCTATGCTCTGTACTTTTTCGTATAACTGATCATACATTCCACTGGTAAGAGGTTAGAAACCAGACAGAAACCTACAGAAATAAAAGCTTAAATTCTGAAATATTACACTATAGAGCCATAGGGTTCCTCCCTGTTCAGCTACAGATAAGACACAACACTATAACACTCCTCATGTTTTGCCCTTAAGTCCCTTTCCAATAAAGTTTCTTTTGATGTTGTATGACTATCGAGATAAGTCTCTCCCCACAGGCGAAAGTCCAATAGAGATGGCGTTCCTACTGCACCTGGTTCTGTTATACAGAAACACTTGTGTTCTGAATAAAATGTTCAATCTCCCTGTAACTCTTCAGATGTGGGCATCTAGATAAATGCTTTGTAAAGCACAGCCTTTTATTCCGTTTAGACAGGGGCTCAATTCCACAGCTGAGTTTCTGAAGATGATCTAGTGAAGGACAGACATAAAGGCAGCATAATCTGCTCAAACGTTCCTGTTATCAGGGCGAGCTTAATTAAAGCAAGTTCAGCTCTCTCAGGCTCCGGGAGGAATTCCCCCAGCAGCCGAAGGTGACGAGTTCTGTGTGGTTTGTGTTCCAGTGTCCTGTTGTGTATTAACATGCAGCTTATGGTTGTTAGAAGAAGTGCGATGGAGAGTAATGTGGATGAAAACAACAAATACGAGGGGTGGCCAGTATAGTCACAGCGCATTTGCACAAAGGTATAAGGTATATAAGGACAGAATCAAAGGATGTAATTTCTATTTCTGACCATCAGCAACTGCTTCACTGGCCAACATTCAAAATGAATAACAATAGTAATAATAATTATAATAATAATAATAATAAAGTGACTAAACCATTAAGATTTACCATGCAAACCACAACAGATTTATATGTGATGGTTAGTGACAAATTAGCATAATATATAACATGCCAAACACTGGGCTTTATTTCATTACAGATCATTGACTTACAGTAAATAGACATAGTTGTGATCTATACAGCATATGTTAACCACTTAGTGGGGGGGGGGGGGCAACAAGGACCAGTGAAACAGCACTGAGGCAAATGTAAATTATACAGGCTAATGTATAATGAACTGAGCTTTTCTGCTAAGATTCTTAAGTAATGTTTTTCGTCTCATTCATTCTTCTTTCAACGTTTCACATATGGGGCACCCGGGCTGATATTTAAATTTAAATAATTAAGCTAGGACTGAACTGGGGCCTTAATGGTGATTAACTGCTATTAACTCTTTTTTTTACACTATACACTCTAATTAAAATATTTAATCAATATACAGCAAATGGGAGGCAAATAAAAATGCCCTGGATGTGATATTGTGATGATATCCTTTTATGATGCAATTTCACTAGGAATATTATAATATAAGGGAATTTGCATTGATATTTCCCTAAAATTATCCTCCAATTTTAATTGCATAACTAATGTGAACATGGACTTTCCCATAATATCTATAATTAGCTTGAAAAAAAAGAAGGACACATCCATTGCATTTTAAAATCTTTGCTTAATAATAGCAGACAATGGATGAATTTAGGTTATCCCAAAGCGAATCGATTGGGTGGATTTTGAATGGTCCATCCTGCGAATGGGGCACCATAAATGTAATAAGCTGCAATTACACTGCTTCCCTTCTGACCTTCCAGCCCTGAAGTGTTGATCCGTAGCCAAGGGAAGCATAACACATTGTGATCACTGGTTAGCATTTATTATCCCTTTAAGCTTTCTGCCCTTTCCAGGCCTGTTTCAAGTCCACCTTAATTAAAAGGTGATGTCAGCCCTATCCCTGTGAATTGTCCAGGCAGATTATTTCAATCCCAGACACCACGTGTTTCACTGCTTGCTTTCATTTCCTTCACTTGCACACAAACACACCCAGTGTATCTGCTTAATAACCTGTTTACTTTTACTTTGTTTTTGTCCAATTAAAAGTTAAATCCCAAAGGAAAGATAATCCTCATGCCAAATTATGTTTGCTTGTAATTTGTGATGTGCTTGTTCTACTTATTTCCTCTTTTAATCACAAAAAACACATTTTCTCCTTTAATATGGTGCATAATCAGTCCATGCATCTTCAATAACTACTAGTCCAGTACGGGGCCATGGTGAGTCTACCGCAGGAAGCACTGGCCAGAATGCATTTACATTTACACATTCTTTATTTAGCCTTGATCCAAAGTGCAAGTGAGGCAAAATTCAAGTGAGGCAAATAGTATATTACAAACACACAGCTGTCAAGGAGTCGATTTGCCTTAAGTGCAGCTAGGCTGAGCTTCCAATGAATGCCCAGTTACATGTGCAAGCAGCATGGGAGCAAGAGCTACACATATATGATAAACTTTATTTTTCAAAAGTGTCCTGTCCAGGAAATGGGAATATAGAACTATTACAGACACGCAGTAATACACATTTCTTCACTCAGTGTGAAAAAAAGGTGAAATTGAGCTTCGGTATCTTGTTCATTTGATTTCTCTGCCGGCCTCTGAAGGATGGGCTCCCCCTTAGAGTCTTTGGGTGGGGATAATGTAAAGCGCTTTGAGACAATGTAATGTTGTGAAAATGCGCCATACAAATAAAATTGAATTGAATTGAACTGAATCTATGAACTTTAAACGAGTACGGATGGAGAGCACCTGAAATTCCCTAATTTAGCTTAAAGTGTAAAAAATACATATCTAAAGGTATTATAACAAAGATGTTAACTGGATGCTTAACTGACCTCAATATAGGGCACCATTAGACAACATAGATGAGCTACTTGCAATGTATGAGTGCAAATACAAATTTAGTTATTCAACTATTGAAAGGGCAGGGGGCACTGTGGACCATGTGCCAGTATTATATAGATGTTTTATGCTTATTTTAAAACAATGAAGCTGTATCACTTCTGACAGAAATATCAATGTTCATTGACATCATGTTTGTGTGGCGCATTGACTAGGACCCCCTTGAAATACTCAGTCGTCTTCACATCTCCTTTAAGCTGTCCCTTCTCTGCTTAGTCTGCATGATTCTAATAGTGTTTAGCATGCAGGGGACAAATAATCAATATAATTGTGACAAATAAGCAAAAGGATGTGTAAGAACAGCTTTTCCCTAAACTTTTACCTGAATTACTTTGGCTTTACCCCCAGTTCCTCACTTGTGATGCTGTTCCATTGATATTTTCCGTATATAAACCCATGTGATTTAATGTTTTATGGTAGTTTTGGGTAGTTTACATTTGGTCTCCACAATATAATATAAACATAATCCCACACACACACACACACACGTTTGTAATTATATCTTTGTGGGGACTCTCCATTCATTTCTACGTGGAAAACTCACATATGAGTGTGTGTGTGTGTGTGTACATTTTCATTTTTTAATTATTCTATATTAGGCAGATGCTAAAAACACAATTTTTTAGAGTAGACCACGATATTTGGGCATAAATGTGTCAAATGTGCAAGGCTGATAGTTTACCTACCACTTAAAGATGCTATTGCAGTAGAAGGGGGAGCAGGCATATATATTGTTTTCACTATATATAATTTTGGAAGAAAACATCTACTTAACAATTTATAATCCAACAAAAAATAGGTCTACACACTTTGCAGAGTACTGCTATTTATATTTTACTCAGTTCTCTGGTGCCTAAAATATTAAAGGTAACCAGAAGATAAAATTCATTACATCTCAAGGTTGAATAAAAGAGAGTTGGCTGGTGCCTCCAGAAATCTTTGTTGCAATATGTGTTTAATTTTTCTCAGTGGCCTCTGACCTCTGTGTGTGCTTTTGATTGGCTTGTGCATCCTCTTTCATGGCGCCGAGTTTATATATATGACCTGAGGGCATATCCTGGATTGTCCTATTTTGCTCATTCAACTTGCTTGAACAACAAAAGAAATGTTGTCCTACTTATAGTTACAAGAGGCAATAAGTCTGTTATTCCCTCCAGCTTCTCAGATGACAAGTCTGCAATCATGATATGACCTTTCAGCCACGAAATGAGAGTAACACTAATGTGTAAACCTCTTGTGTGAAAACAAATTCCAGCCTCACAATAAGCATCATTGTTTAGAGCAGTGCTTTTAAGTAGGGAAGGTGAATAAGGCAGGAAAAAGTCAAGTGACCAGTTCTTTGACACCAGTAAATGTGGCTGTGACACCTCACTATTCCAAAGCTATAGTCCTTTGGTTTTTCGTGTGAGAGTTTTCATCTGCTCCTGATTCCAGAAAAGTTATCTATTATTATTTGTCCCACCAGTTAAATCTATTTCCCATCTCCTAATGAAGACCTCGTTCTTCCGCCTCTTCTGAATTCGATCAGTGGGAACGATGAGGTGGCAAACAAAGAGGAGGTGCAACGGCTAACAGACTGGTGTGAAACCAACAACATGTCTCTGAATGGGGACAAGACAATAGAGATGGTTGTCGACGTTAGGAGGACACACTGTGACCACTCTCCGCTGAACATCAATAGATCCCCAGTAGAGATTATCCAGAGTACCAATTGTGTTCATTTGCGGAGCACCTCACGTGGAACCTCAATGAGCTCCATCACCAATTAGAAAGCCCAGCTATGTTTCTGTTTCCTGCAGAGATTGAGGAGAGCGCACCCCCAGGCCTCACCATGTTTTACAGAGGGACTATACAGAGAGTACCCTGTGTAGCTGCATTGCAGCTTGGTAAGAGAATTGCTCCATTTCAGATTGCAAGAGCCTACAGAGGATAGTGAGGACACCTGAAAAGGTCATCAGAGACTCTCTCCCCTCTGTCGCAGACATTTACACGTCACGCTGCATCTGCAAAGTCACCAGCACTGTGGACGACCCCACACACCCATCCCACACCCTCTTCTCCCTCCTTCCATCTGGCGAAAGGCTCCATAGCATACAGGCCTTCACTGCTAGGATGGGAAACAGTTTCTTCCCTCAGGCTATCAAACTTCTGAATCAGAACTAAATCATAAACTGTTTATTATATACTGCACACTCTCTGTCCTGCTGCTGCTATTGTTTGCACAATTATTTATTTATTGCTATCTCAGTATTGCATTTTTTGCACAGTTCTGCTGCTTGAATACAGCATATATCATAATACTATATCCATCAAAAACTAGTACTGTTACTGCTTTTGTTGACTGCACTATATGTTGCCTTGTCCTGTAATTGCATTTCTATAGTCTTGTGTTGTCTGTTTTTGTACTTCGTGTTGCTCCATGGTCCTGGAGCAACAATGGTTCGTTTCACTGTGTACTGTGAATATGACTGAAATGACAATAAACCTACTTGACTTGAATGTAAAGTGGCACTTTTTGCAATTCCACTCAAAGCAAGTCTTTTGTTATTCCAGCAACAAACTTTTTGATAACCATTATTGTGATATTATATCCACTTTCTATTTGGTTTTAGCAAGTCCCTGTCTATTTGGCTATAACCACTAGGTGCAGGAAATTTTGAGCTAAACAGTTTCATGAAATGAATGAGAGTCATAATTTTCTGACAGCATACGCTATGATATATTTATAAAAGGCGATGTACAATGTAAGGTCTGTGTACAGTGGACTCCAGTTCCTAAAATTCAATGCATCCACCTCCTGATCCCCATATTATTAATGGATACTTTTATTTATCTCTGCAGGGAAATTCTTCTCATGCAGATGAGAGCAGGCTGGCTGCAGCCACCCATAGCAGCACTGACGGAGCTAAGGGTTATGTTTAAGGACCTACAAATGTGCCAAGGCTGGACTCAATCCGACAACCTTCTGATCACAGCTCCAGAGACTTAGCCCACTGAGCCACACACTGGAAAATCCTGTTGCTCATCTGTTTCTGTTTTCTCAGGAACCTCATGTGTTTCATTGTGCCCAACTGTGTTTTGTTCTCTTGCCCTCTTAGCCCTCTGTCTACTAGCACAAGGGTGGGCAATCTTATCCGCAAAGGGCCGATGTGTATGCAGGTTCTGGGATAACATTCAGGTCAGCTGCGCAAAACTCAGGTGTGAGGACTCGTCAGCCAATCAACCTTCGACTGTAATTGGTCATCTAATTAGGGAGTTGCAGCAAAAACCCACATAGACAATGACCCTTTTTGAGATTGCCCACCCCTGTCCTTGTCAGATTGTTAGTGTTCTACCCTGCATTTGAGTGTTTGTTTATTGACACTTGCTTTGCCTTTATGCTCCTGACTCTGCCTAGCAAGGGGTCTCCAACTCCAGTCCTGGAGAGCCCCAGTCCTGCATATTTTTGGGTTTCCCCCTCATTTAACACACCTGACTCAATTTCTCTACTAATTATCACCCATTTTTTGAGTTGAATCAGATGTAGTGGAACAGGGTAAGAACCGAGCTGTGCTGGGCTGGGGCTCTCAGAACTGGACTTGGAGACCCCTGGTCTAGGCCTTTTGTCTGGTTGCTCTGCCTGCTCATTTTTCACCATTATCTGTTTTTGACTATGCATATGCCTACTGCTTTTGTACCTTTGCCCATCTACCTTCAAATTTAGATATTCGCTCCTCTCTTTACCACGTTCCTTTGGTTCACGGCATTAAATATTTTTAGTCTTGTGCTTCCCTCAAGTAATCTTTCCTCGTCTGTTCATGACATACACAAAACATATGAAAAAACTAGCCAGGCCGGAATTATACAGAGCAGTATCTCCCTCTGTATCTGTTTTCTAACATCTTTAAAAAGGCAAATTCTGTGATTTTTATGGTGAGTTTTCAGTTCAATTCTTACTCTGTATTAGTTCAAAGTTTTTCAGGGCAGTGTCACTCTTGCCTTCAAACCTAGACACATGGATCAGGGGAACCACACACACACAAAAAATACACAAACACATGAATACGGGTCTCAGACTTGTAATACGGTTGAGGTCACTAGGCACCAGTTATACCCACGCAGAGAAGAAAGGCAGGTGAATAGAATTATGGGAAATTCTCTATATGATTTCCCATAATTCCATTCATCTGCCATTCTTCTCAGTGTGGGTATAACTGCACCCTAGTCACCTGGACCTTAATAGACATCTAAGACCCATATTCATGTGTTTTTTTTGTTTGTGGTTCACCTGATCCATGTGTCTAGGTTTAAAGGCAAGGGTGAGTGACACTGCCCTGCAAAACTTTGAAATATGGGAAATTCTGTGTGTGAATTTGTTCACAAGTGAGGGAAGAAGGGAGCGGGAGATTGACAGATGGATCGGTGCAGAGTGGGCAGCGATGGGGACAGTGTACCGTTCTGTCGTGGTAAAGAGGGAACTGAGCCAGAAGGTGAAACTTTCGATTTACCAGTCGATCTACGTTCCTACTCTCACCTATGGTCATGAGCTCTGAGTAGTAACTGAAAGAATGAGATCACAGATACCAGCAGCAGAAATGAGTGTGGCTGGACTCAGCCTTAGACAGGGTGAGGAGCTCTGGGGTCAGCCTTAGAGATAGGGTGAGGAGCTCTGGCATTTGGGAGGGGCTCAAAGTAGAGCTACTGCTCCTTCGCATTGAGAGGAGCCATCTGAAATGGTTCGGGGATACATTTAGGTTGCCTCCTGGATGGATCCCTAGGGAGGTATTTTGGGCATGTTCAACTGGGAGGAGGCCCCAGGGCAGACCCAGGATATGCTGGAGAGATTGCATCTCTCAGCTGGTCGGGGTACCCCTTGATATTCCCCTGGTGGAGCTGGAACAAGTAGCTGGTGAGTGTGAGGTCTGTGCATCCCTCTTTAGACTGCTGCCCCCACGACCCAACCCCGGAGAAGCAGCAGATAATGGATGGATGGATCTTTATGTCATGTATTTCTCCTGAGATGGATGGCTGCCCTTCCTTCTGACATCTCTTCATACTTTATGCTGCATATTAAAAAATTCTCTATTGAGAATGTAAAAAGGAAGCAAATATTCTAAAATGGACACATTACTAACCATTGCTCTTACACTTTCCATGTACGTTGATCGATATGTTGAAATGAACAATAAATCTGGTGATTCACAATGGCTTTTGTCACAGTAGGCCTTGGTAAAAGCAGGGAAAGGAGGGTGTCGATCCACTAAGCAGCTTCTGATAACAAAAGGGGTTTATTGAAATAACTAAAACACACCAGGGAAAACACCAAAAGGACCACAAAAGGGGTGAGAACAAACTAAAGCAACACAATTTAATACAAGTAGGTAGCAGAATAACATATAGGGAGCAAGACTAGGAAACAAAGCAAAGTAACAAGACCACAATGACTCACTAAGGAACTGAACATGGGCAGGCACTTAAATACAGAGAAACACCAAGACAAACAAGGAACAGGTGCAAAGGATAATCAAATTAACGAATCAAAAAGAACTCGGATCAAGAAGGAACAGGTGGGGTTGATTACAATCAAATGAGCACAAAACTAAGGAACTTTACCCTACCAAAACTAGAAACTAGACACAGAGGGCTGACTACACTAGGAACGACTAAGGGCAAAAACCCAAATCAAACAGGACACAAGCAGCGCAAACCCAGAGAGGGAAGCAAAAATAACTACAACACACACCAGGAAAGCCAGAAAATCAAATAAGAAACAAAACCGGTGAGGCTGGTTCCTAGCTAGCCTTAAACCCATAAGTGGAGGGTTCTTAGTCGCAGAACCACACACTCAGCCTGTTGAGTTATACAGGATTCCAGGGAATGGGGAGAGCAAGCTGAGGCTGACGGGCAAAAGACAGGGAGGAGAACAGGATGGCCAGCGACACCTGCTGGTCAAACGGGAGGAGACACGAAGGGCAGGGTGAAACGAGCACTGACTCTGACAGGCTTTGATAAATTTACAGAAATATTGTTTCATTCTTCTTAAATTATTAATCGGATTAATTATAAAAGTTTTCCATTGTTTTACAATTCCACCTGTCTCCGCCTGTAATTACTTTTGAAACTTAAAATACAAATCCAGGAATGGAAGTAAGCAGAAAAAAATACAATTAAACATGGGTAAGGGAATTTTTATACTTTTGCTTGCTGTTTTCAAGACTGGGTAAACTGGATGTGCTGTGGGAAAAGGCGGCCAAACAACAGCTGATTGCTATGTTTGTGTACAATTAAAGTTTGTTTATCCATTTAAGTGAAACTTATGGAAACTGGTTTGGTTAGCATCTCCTGACTGTCAGGACAGACCATGTATGGGCATGTATGTGCAAGTTGTTTGGGCATTTTTTATTTAGGAAAGATCCAATCGCTTGTGTTATTTTCAAATAGGGTACGGAGGCTAATCCCCAATCCTGAAGGTGTGAGGCTAGAGTGCTGCTCACTGAGCTCATGTGCCTGCCCTTACTAAATGATATAAATTAAATTCAGCTTCATTTTGAGCATCACAAACAAACAAAACAAAAAAGCTAGAACATTTCAATAATGGAAATGATTTTATTGTCTTCTTAAAAAAAAGAAATGTAATATTTAAGAGACTAGGATGGGCAGTCCAGTGGTATATTTTAATTTTAAGAAGCTGACTTTCTACATGACTGAATATACCAGCATGGCTAATGAAGTCAGATACTGATCCAGCAATAGAGTGAGTCATTGTCTCTAATATTAATGAGCACTTGGTTTGAAGGCAGCATGACACTGGCCTGAGAAACTTTGAACTAGTCAAAGAATAACTGAAAACTCTTCATAATAATAAGAGAATTAGCCATTTTGAGAGCATTAGAAAACAGATTTACACAGTTCAGTACTCACCCTGTGATGGACAGGCATCCTGTGCAGTGCGTGCCATGTGATGGATGGGCATCTTGTGCAGTGCATGCCCTGTGATGGATGGGCATCATGTGCAGTGCGTGCCCTGTGATGGATGGGCATCGTGTGCAGTGCGTGCCCTGTGATGGATGGGCATCCTGTGCAGTGCGTGCCATGTGTTGGATGGGCATCGCGTGCAGTGCGTGCCCTGTGATGGACGGGCATCCTGTGCAGTGCGTGCCCTGCGATGGACAGGTATCCTGTCCAGCATGTACCGTGTGATGGAACGGCATCCTTTGCATGCCCTGTAATAGACAGGCATGCTGTCCAGCATGTACCCTATGATGGAAGAGGATCCTGCCCAGCGCACGCCCTGTGATTGACAGGAATCCTGTCCATTAAATACCCTATGATGGATGGGCACCCTGTCCAGGATGCACCCTGTGATGGATGGGCATCCTGTCCAGTATGTGCCCTGTGATGGACTGGCATCCTGACCATTAAATGCCCTATGATGGACGGGCATGCCTTGTTATGGTCGGGCATCCTGTCTAGTCGGCACCCTGTGATGGATGGGTATCCTGTCCAGTATGTGCCCTGTGATGGATGGGCATCCTGTCCAGTATGTGCCCTGTGATGGACGGGCATCCTGTCCAGTATGCACCCTGTGATGAATGGGCATCCTGTCCATTAAATTCCCTATGATGGACGGGCATCTTGTGCAGTGCATGCCTTGTT
>JAODKC010000043.1:14189478-14205531 GCA_026777985.1 Mormyrops attenuatus
TCCTGTCCAGTATGCGCCCTGTGATGGACGGGCATCCTGTCCAGTATGCGCCCTGTGATGGACGGGCATCCTGTCCAGTATGCGCCCTGTGATGGACGGGCATCCTGTCCATTAAATTCCCTATGATGGACGGGCATCTTGTGCAGTGCATGCCTTGTTATGGTCGGGCATCCTGTCTAGTGGGCACCCTGTGATGGATGGGTATCCTGTCCAGCATGCGCCCTGTGATGTACAGGCATCCTGTCCAGTATGTGCCCTGTGATAGACCAAAGCAGTGTTCATCTAGCCATTTGGCAAGATATCAGTAACTTTTTAAAGAGCAAAAGAAATTCTTTTTAATTTTTTTATTGTGTTAAATTGCCTACATGTTTTGTTTTTGTCTGAGTAAATATACACTTACTACCCAGTAAATAACTTTAAACATTTTCTTTGACTACCTAAGACTTTTGCACTGTACTGTACATAAAAATCGCCTCTCATCCCTGGGAAGAGACTGGTTCTAGTTGGAGAGCTTTTTGAAAAGTTTTGGGATACTTCAGATTCAGTAATTTGGCAGGAGCCCTCTACCATTTTTAGAAGAAAAAAATGATCTTTAAAAAAAATTCTCTACAGCTCATTAGTTCTCTAGTTATCCTTGCAGATAACCCTTGAACCCAAAGAGTATAATCTATGGTTAGGAGGATATTAAGCGGTAAAGTGCCCCCAAACTGGGCAGAAATTGTGTACAAGTTTAAAGGTCAAACTCTTTATTCAAGGTCAGACTTTAAAGATTCTGTGAGCAGGCAAATCTGTTAGAGACCTGAAGTCTACATTGGGTGACAGACGGGAGTATAAATAATAAATAAAACTCAATTGGCTGACTCAGGGTGACAGTGGAATAGCTGTCATTTGAAGATATATATGGGAGAAGAGTTTACGGGATTATTGAAAAGAATAACTTTGCTGATTGTCACTGCCTTCAGGATAATGGCTTCTTGAAATCTTGATGTAGTCAACTAGTGGTTGTCAACACATGCTGCCTTCCTGTTGTGGGGGATTTGAGCAGAGATGGGGATGAGGAGAAAGATAGAGGGGGGGACAACATGCACAGTACATAACATTGAGAATTATGGGCAGCTTGGCGGGGGGGTATCTTTTAGCATAATTTCTTGAATTTGTATCTTTCTTCTCCTTTATATGTGCAAACTTTGCTTGGGAGGGGATCTCTCTAGGGAGGGTGTGGTGTCTGTTCTGGGGACCAGTTACTGGTTAATCATCTGTACATTTGATGATGCAAGGGAATGCAGGGCCCCTTGCCATAACTCTGACTGCCAGCTCACGGTCCCAAGAGGGACCCAGTTGTACCTTTAATCGAAAGTACGTGACCTGAATTAGTTCTGCAAATATACACCAAGGAGCAAACTAAATAGGAGAATGTTATAAAACATGATGAAATGTCACTCACTTCTCAGCCTCATAACATCAAGCCATACCTTTGACCACAGTTTACAGCCTAAATTTTTAAAAGCATGATCACTTTTGACATCCAGAAGATTTTTTTTGTTCCTTTTTTTCCCTGCATACCATGGAGATTTTGGTTTTTCTCCTACACTTTCTTCTGGCACTTCTCCATCTTCTATTTTCCCTGTATTATGAACCAATAATGTATCGCCATACAAGTGCCTTGGGACGATTGTGCTGTAAAAGAAAAATATATTGCTATAAAAAAAATCAAATAGATTTTTCAGTTACAAATTTGCAAGTGTTGTTTGCATATTGATGTGACATATTTATATTATTATTGTTGAATTTGTCTTCAGTGTTTTATCAGTTCTGTGTTCACATGTGCATCTTTGATGTCAAACAGGATTTTCTCCACACAGTCCCCGTCACTCCTGTGACACTGTAGGCCTCTGGATGGACAGAGACGTGTTATTTCTCCAGTCCATCCCATTATTATTATTTTTTTTATATTATTATGTATTGTTATGCTTATGCACAAAGAAACAAATGGATGGATGGTAGATAAAAAGAACCAAATAAATAGATGGATAGATAAATAAGAGAATGGCAAAAACAATGAAAACTCCAACACAAAAAGCCCTGTTTCCCAGATTTCATGTGTGATGTTTTTTATGTCTGTCCCAGAAAGGCTGATTGATCCTTTGGTTTGATCAGTATAAAGCCATTCAGAAGACATTTTATTGAAAGGTGTGCAAGAAAGCAAATGATTTACGATTCTATAAGACACACTATGATCTTGAGATTTCAGGCACATACAACAGTGAGTAGGAGGGTATACCCCCTGATAATTGATGTCTGATATTACATTTTTTTATATTTCAGTAGCTGGACTATTAACTTTAGCAATGGGCAGAATATCTTTTTTATCACCAGAACCTGATGCAATAAAATCCTCTTAATACTGCATAATAACCACAACTGTGCTTTTTCCCCCAAGCAAATCCTGGCTTCTGATTAATGTGGACAAGCCCGTGTCTCCTATGCATAACCATACAGAACAGTTTGTTTATTTGCTTCAAAGCACCTAAGTTCCTTTAACTGTATTCAGTAATGCAGCGTCTCTAGGTTGCACAGAAGCCCTGTAATCTCATTGTCTCGCCTTGACAGGTCAAACATCAGAAGTAAAAGAAGGCTTTGGGGGGGTTCACAGAAATATGCTGTCTTTTTCACCAAGTGCTATTATCTCTTCAGAATTGAGACTGTTTGCAATGACAACCATTATTTTACATTGTAAAATTGTAGAATTCTGAGACTGGGTTACAGAAAATATGCGAATTGATCAATCATCTAATCAAGTTAATGATAAGATGCCTTATTTTTGACATATCTGTGAAATAATCAGATGGAACAGGATCAAGAAAGTCACAAGCAGGGGCAATTATAAAGGAAATAATGTGAAGGAAATGTGAATTTGCAATCATACATAGGAAAGATGATGGACAGTCTGAAAATATAATACAACAACATAGAGATTTGAATATAAACATCATTATTCTTCAAGGGGTTGATGCTGGGAATAGGTGGTGAGAGAAAAAAGTCTCTTTTTATTTGGGTACATAGGCGGACAAAGTCAGTTGGGAGACAGGAATCATTCCCGTAGCGTGAGGAAGTTCAGAGACATCAGGGAACCGACTGAAAAGAAGCATGAAAAGAAGAGATCACTGAAGTAAAGGGTGAACTGAACATGCAGGAAGGCTTAGCAAAAATGTAAGGTGAAGCAAAGATTCTCAGCCATTTGTGTTTTGTGTGTATTATTGGGTTGATTGGTGCTGCTTATTTTAACAAAATGACATTTACAAAAATAAATGCTTTATTATGTTTTTATTTTCTCCATGTTTCCTCAAGCTGTGGCCAATTCTGTAATTGACTCTTGATCCTCTTTCAAAGTGCACTTTTCATGGTTTGAAGGTCCCCTGTCTCAGGAGGATAAATGGGGAAGAGGAGACCCAGGAGCAGACCCGGGGGGGTGGAGGAGGGGCACATCATGGGGGCCCAGTTGAAGTAATTTTGTCTCATGCCTGGGAATTATGTGCTCATGATAGCATGGCATGCATCATCTATTACGTAAAACCCCCTTAAAGATGTCTGTCCAGCTGCATTCTTCAGAAGATGATTTACAGACAAAGACAGACAGACAGTGCATTATTTGTGCACTGTTCATGCCGCTACACTGTCACTCAGGTTTCTAACTGTTTACATTGTTATACTGTCACTGCACAATGCACTTTAACTTTATAACTGCATGTTGCACATTTGTAAATCTGTTTCAAATCTGCATTATATTCAAAGTTCTATTGTTTTAAAAAAAAAAAATATATATATTTTCTCATATCCCTTGTAACTGTATTCTTGCTTATTCCTTCTTTAATTATTCTAATGTCGCACAGTCAAAAGAGCATTTCAGGATACATTTCACTGCATGTTGTACCTGTGTAATTATGCATGTGACAAATAAAGAATATTGAATCGAAAGAAAGAAAGAAAGAAAGAAAGAAAGAAAGAAAAAGAATTTGTGTCTTTGTACCTTCACACAATGTCAGGAAATGTGTTGTGTCGCAGAGGTGCCATGTCTGGGGAGGGAGGTCATTTGAGACAGAGATTCTGTTTTGACGTCTCCTTCCATGTAGCACTTTGGATTGGTAACACTTTGGTTGTATTTTAATGTTTAATGTTTACATTTAATGCTGAACCACAGAACTCAAAGGATGGCCTTACTGAAACAAAACATCACATTTAAAATACGAGCTATAAGTGGACAGTGAGATATACTTTCAATTGGGAACAATAATGACCATTGGTGACAATAAATCCCTTCATGATAGCCCTATTTAAATACCCTTTTATGAGGTCATATTTCCAGCTCCTTCCCAAATATGCCGTGAGTTACAGATTCATTGTTATTCCTCAAGCATTAGTTGCCATTATTATACGTCTATCCAGAATGGCCCTTTAAATGGAAAAGTTGTGTTGGCTGAGAATTTAATGAAGGGGTATGCTAGTAAAAGTCAACAAAACAATTAAACCTCTCGCACCATTTCCGTTTCATGTTTTTTTTTTTATGAAACTGGTTATTCTGCCTATGAACACCAAGATATACATACCTGAGTGCTCCACCCAGGCACTAAAAGCACTGAGGTGCCAAAATCATGCTGCGGAGATGATTCTCATCAGCGGGGACTGGAGAGATCCTGTCTGCGTCTGCTAAACAGATACCACTTTGGCAGAAATGCCCCCTTTGGCTGAACAGTGATAGCAGGAACAAACTCAAAGCAAAATGCAGTGGCTTTGGAATAGCAAAATGCATGAATGGTCAGAGATCTCACTTGGAAAAATTGTTTAACAAGCAAAACCTAAGCAACTTGACAGAGAACAAGCCTACCAAGCAAAATTATGCCAGGCAGATTGTTTGAGAGCTTCTGCAAATTGCCCCAGAGTGTGATTGTGTGTTTGTCCTGTAATACACTGGCATCGTGTCTTGAGTGTTTCCCTGCCTTGTGCCCTAAACTGCCGGGAAAAGCTGTAGGTCCCTCTGACCATAATGCTGAGTAACAGTTAGAAGGCAGATAAATATATATATGTGTGTGTGTGTGTGTGTGTGTGCGTGTGTCTTTTCTCCAGCTGCTGACAACTTTATTCATTTAGAAAGTAATAGATGTCTGAGTGGATCCCTCAGCATTTAGTACAAAAAGGTAATACGGCCCGCAGTGGAGAAGAAGAGTGTTCTCCACAATAGCATTACAATTTCTAACGTATCGTTCCACAATTAATCCGTGGCATTGTTTTGTGAAATTACTGCTTTGGTGTAAACGATGCTTTGAGCCGATAACTTCAGCATTATCTTAACTGACTAAACGATGGTGGTTCTGACTGTGACATCACTCGTAACTGCTCCTTCTTTGCCGTAGCTGGTAGACGCATGCCTGGGGAAACTCTGTGAGGGCTCGTTTCAGGAAAAGAGGAATGGTAGGCAATTCCCTTGGGTACAGGCCCCCTCTGCCCTTCCACGGAAGAGAAAGTCTAGAGTAATCCACTAATTATGGGAATTAAATAAAAAGCCTGATGAGATTCTGTTATACCTGATTAAGTAACCCTGTGGAAATATATTGACTTCTCAAGCAAATCCGAGAATCTGATGTTGTAAAAAAAATGTGGTGATTCTGTTAATTTGCAAGCTTAACCTATACCTGACTGCAGAAGAAAGGAGGAAATAAATTACAATTAGCATATGTGGGGAACTTAATTGTACCCTGGGGCTTAGCACAACTGCAGACTGCCTTATTGCACTAAGACCTTTGTTACTGACAAGGGGTGTAGAGGGTAAGGACCTGAACTTACCATGACACCTGCTGGATATAACCATAAGGGTTTCAGTTAAATTCCCATTCATAGCCTGATGGTTTATAGACTTCATTAAGGTCCAACACATTCATTGAGCTTATACAGCAGTAAAACATAAGTGAATCATCCAAAACAGCTAATTGAAGCAAATTTCCAAAATGGTTTGAGGTTTTCAGGTGAGACCACCAATAACCTAAAGCCAGGCTTCCTTATATGTTACAATATCAGGAACCAAAACTCCGTCAGTCCACATGTAGCCCAACAAAGAAATGTAATAAAATTTCCAAAACTCATTAAGGCTACAGAAATTTTATCACATGAATCATGTAGACCAGGGCTAGCTAGAAATTCTGGGCCCCCCGCCCCTCTTACATTATATCGTTTTACATACAGTGCTCATCCCCTTTATGCGGACAATACATTCCAAGACCTACATCAATGATTTTTGCTTATAATAGCAAACCCCTAATATAGTCTGTGAATGTTTCCTAAATACCGACACATTTTTTTTGCCTATAAATAGGGGAAATGGGGACTCGATTAACAATTAAGAGTCTGTGCCTATCTGACCCTGTCCTAAGTGTCCTGCTCCCATTTCGCCAGCAGGTGTTGCTGGTCATCCTGCTTCCCCCTCCCTGTCTTATAGCCCTTCAGCCCTAGTGTGTTTCTCTGTTCCCTGGGCTGCTGCATAGAGCTTGATGGATGAACCCTCTGCTCATGAGTTTAAGGCTGGCTGGAGACCAGCCTCACCTGATATTCTATGTATATTGATTTTCTGTTGTCCCTAGTGTTTGTTATTATTTATCTTTTTTCCCTGTTGAAGGTTTACCCTGCTCATACACTATTTAATTCTGTTCTGCTTGTACTTATATTCCTAGTCTCGCCTAGTAATTGAAATATGCCCCACCTGCTCCTTGTTTGCCCTGAGTCCTTGTCATTAATTAATTTGGTTCTGATTCTCACCTGTCCTGCGTCGTGTCTTATTAGCAGTATATTGAAGTACCTGTTCTGCTTCTTTTCTTTGATGGCGTGTTGTAGTTGCAGTTGTAGTTGTAACTCCGTGCTGGTAGCTGTGGTTATTTTCCAGTCTTGCTCCCTGTGTTTGCTCTCTTCCTGAGTTGTGTTACTTTTAGTTAGTTTTGTATTGACCTCTTTATTTTCTTGTTTCCCTTTGTGTTCTGTTTCTGTTTAATAAAACCTTTTTTTTTTGGAGCCACTTTGTGGATTGTCCCTCCTTTACTGCCTCTATCATACCCTACCCCAACATAAAGTAAATCAGTAATAAAAATAAATTGAAATGTAATTACTATAGCTATACAAAAGCACTGGTGGCGAACACAGTTGTTTACACAGGAGAACTCCTGAACGAGAACGGGGTGCAATTTGGACTTCTTACATAAAAAAAGGAATGACTCAGATGACGTTAATGAGTGTGAGCAAGGGGGCGGTTCTACGGGTATAGAACACTTTTGGCACGCAAATTAATACGTCAAGATAAATCCCAGACTACTGAATTCACCGGCTCCTGTAAAGTGCCGAGTCCCCTAAATCTGTCAGGCTATCCATGCTCCTACTGTACCCCTACAGAGGACTGAGTGAGTTTTGGATATTTGTTTTGAATTGTTCATACTAGTTCAAGAAATTGGAGCCACTGACTCTGTTTAAGGGTGTTCAAGTGATTAAAGATGCAAGTACGTACAGCACATCCCATTTGCCACATGAGGCTCATTGTGGACTATGAAAATCATAATATTTTTTCAGAAATGTGATAAATTAACATGGGTCATTTCCCCAAAAAGCATGTAACCATTACTGATACAATATAAGGTATTTGTTTTGTACCCAGTGCATGCTTTTAGACTTTGAGACTAAACAAGGCTGTACTCAGGTACCTACAGAATATAATGCATATTTTGCTCTACAGAATATAATGCATATTTTGTTCTGCATATCACAAATATTCTCTCTTTTCAATAACAAAGTGGGCTGGAGAGCAGGATGAATGGAAATGCAAGACAGTAGCCATGGCAGTAGCCATTTCTCTAATAATTCTCTTGTTCGGCTGGAGAGGGCCAGTGGAAGGCTTTTTTTTTCTTTTTTACTGGATTTCACTATAAAAGATTCTTATTAAAACCATTGTATTATTCATAGGGTTTGAATTTTGGGAATGTTCCCAGGATGTCCATTGGGAACTTCTTGCCTATTGTTGAGCGCCTGTTGCTGATGGCCCAGTATAAATGTTTGTTTTCTATTGGCATAGATATGCAATCAAGATTTGCCCCCACAGGGGAGTAAGTTTTGTTTGTGGAATGCCCTTGTCGGGGGAATCGTTTGCTATAATATTCTTCTGTGAACAAAGAACGCTGGGCTCTTTGTGAAGAACTTATCAACTTTTAAACCAAGTTTTCCTAAGGGAGGGTGAGATCCGTTGAGTTGTAGAAGGCCGTATTCAAGTTTGTTTTTTGTATAAATGTATTTCTTTGTATGAGAAACAAATCCGTTTTAGCCAATAATGTTCATTTGCTCATCGACGCAAGCTGATTTGCATCACCTTGACAGGGTTTTAGACAAGATAATAAATTATTTGTAAAGGTTTTCATCACCTTTGTGTGCTCCACTTGCTGTCTGGAATACCATGTTCAGAAAAAAACAAAATTTTCGTCTGGGACGGTCAACAGATCCTAGGATCACAGAGGATGGAATAGGTGGGATTTCCTTACAACTATCCAAAGTCAACAGACATTGGAGCTCTAACATAGATCCAGCATGTAGGGAGAAACCGAGAGAAGAAACACTGAGTTTTTCTCTTGAGTTTTCGCTGCCCCTCCCCTTCCCCTCCCCTAGCCCTCATGGCCCCGCTCTTCTCTTTCCGGATTCCTGCAGCTCCTTACTATCAGCGTAAGTCCTGGATTTATTATTAGTGACTGTCTCCTGTCCTCACCCAGCTCCCATCGCAGATCATCCACTTATTCCCTCTTCCATAGCGTTCCTCCCTCGGGTTTGTATAAGCACACTCGCTAAGTATTTGAGATGCACGTAATCTCCCCACTTATGATAAAATAGGGTCTTCCCCATTTTCTCCCAGTGTCCTGGCAGTCCAACAGAACCAGTGGACCTGGTGTATTAATCACATTGACAGCAGTGGGAGGCAGTGAGATACTGTGACTTGATTTAAAGCAATACTAACTCAATGGGCCTGTTTTCCCTCAGTACTACCAATATTTGCAAAACATCTCATTTGGGGCCATTTTGGAGAGGTTTATCACTGCACGACTGCATGATGTATTGCGGACCAGTGGCAGCCTTACAGAACAGGGATGAAGCTGAGCTCAGCTCTCACTGATTGATTTGGAAATACTGCTGAATGCAAGACAGAGGAGAAATGAGAAAAGTCTCTTTTTACTCTAACTGCTAACATGGCAAAGGCAGCTTTCGAGTTCATCCAACTGGTCATCTGCTAAAAGTACTGCATATATCATCCTTACATCTACTAACAGCTCATCCAATATAGGATCACAGGCAGTAACTGAAACACGGACCAGGCCCAGGCAGAGAGCATAAGGCAGGGGAACACCTTGGATGCAATACCAGGATCACCACAGGGCACAGACATGTACAACCAATTACACACCATGGGTAATTTGGCAATGCCAGTTCAGGAGGAAACCTATGCAAACTCTGCATACACAAGACATTAAGCCCATTAAGCCACTGTGCTGCAGAAATGGTATCTGTCCTTGGCATGAAGGTCTGTATGTGGCATATGTTTTATCACTGTCCTCTAGAGGGCACACTAACTGGGTGTCTCAACTGCAAGCAGATGATGGTGGCTTTCTGCTCAATGCTGCTGACTGGTCGTTTATTCTCTTCATCCCTGGAGAGTTAAGGCCCTTCCTTGTAATATGTCTGCAAACCCAGCTCCCTCCCGGCTTTGTGGCCCCTGCTCTGTCCTGGCAATTTTTCTCCTCCTCCAGTCCTTCATCACAGCCCGTACATCTTTTCATATCCTCCATTGTTATCAGGCTCTCAAAAGACGGCCCACACGTGACCCTTTAGGGCATCTGGCATGCCATCAGGATGCTGCCAGTTTCCTGTGCATCATTTGCTTTGCTTTGATTTAAGCAACATGCAACAAAATCAGAGTGGCCTGAGAGTTTAGCATTCATTTTAATTCTTATTAATATTGTGATGCACACATATATTCATTGTAGTTCTGTTTAAAGGTGTTTTAAAGGATATTTAATTTATCCATGCATTTTGCAAAATTACAGCCCAGCTCATTATTATTTGAATGTTCTTCCATTACTCCTCTAACATGTCCGATAAACTTTCATGCCACCTCTTGGCTGACCTGTATCTTAGGTCAAAGTGCACAATTAACACACCACCATTCCACACTCAATCTTTTTGTATTTACAAGGATGTCACTAAATATTTGTAAAGTAACCTGGGCACAATACAGTGCTTTGGTTATTACATTTTCCATCCATCCATCCATCCAACCAGTAAAGGGGCATGGTGGGGCTGGATGGGATGTCAGTCATTTACAAGGCGTACATAATAATAATAATAATAATATTATTATTATTATTATTATTGATTGGAGCCAATTTTCATTGATTTTAACAGGAGAAATAGGAAAAATCGGAGAGTTATCAATAAATAACATTAAGCTGCATGTTCTCTCTACTGGAAATAGGTAATAAGTTTTCATACCTCCTTTATAAATCCTGTACATGCTTCCGTAATACACCGAATGATTTATTCCCCTTAATTATCTTAGTTCCCTGTCATTTTGTTTGTAGAGTTAAAGCAATTCATCAGTGTATCACTTGAAAGACTTCCTGTTTTGTGTGTTTTGGCTTTTTGTCATTCAGGAATTAATGTGATTTAATGTTAATGTGTTAATTAGTTTGCTCTGAGGTGCTTTTTTTTTTTTCTTTTTTGGTCGGTTGGCACTTTGTTTGTTACACTGACACGATAATTAGTTCATTTTATTTTTGTTCTCTGAAACTTCTCTCACCTCAGGGTACCTAACAGAGAAGCACAGTGGGACCAAACATATAAGTGTCTGGTCAAATGGGTTTGTTTAAGCAGAGGCATGGGATGAGTCACACAAATCAATTGTCTGAAATATTTTGTGGTCTCTGTAAAAATACTCAAACTTCCTTCAAACTTAGGAATTCAGCCACTGAACTTGTGAGAATCAAGTACTGTCAGCAGGAAGGATAATCAGGAGGTGGTCAGAGTTCTGCCCGTGAGAATGGTAGGGTAGTGTCTCCGTGTACCTGCGGTTGAGATGGAATGGGGGGTACCCAGTGGTGAATCTTAAGGGATCCGCATGTGGCAGGTACAATGTGGCAGACTAAATATTGATTCGATTTTAGTTTTCATTCAGTTTGACTTTCTTAAAAGGACTTTGATCCTATCTAATGTTTGACTGGGTAATTACTGCTAATTAAAGAATTCTGGATAATCTCTACATGCTTGCCTTTTCATTAAGCTGCACCTCCCTGCCCATTACCAGTGTGTATTATAGATGTACAGTAACCCCCTTCACATTTGCAGGTGTTACATTCTAAAGATCCTAGCAAATGTGAAAATTCAGAAATAATAATTGGTCACCGTCAACCACAACCCATAATAGTCTGCTAGCCTGAACAAACAAAAAAGGTCTATTTATTACACATTTTTAAACAAACAGTACTGTACTGTACACTTTGCATGTTAATTTGCCTTGTCATTTATCTAGACATTGTTATATAACATGCAAACCATCATTATGTCTCTGTATGTACAAAGTTACTACTATATGCATTGGGAGCACTCATTATGAAAAATGCTAAATTAATGGCATTGAAAAGTTTTTAAAAAGTAATGTGAGATTCTTTGGTCACAAAATACAATGAACATGTGAGTGAGGCTGTTTGCCGAGACAAAGATACAGTACGTGGCGTGCCCCCGCCATAATTTTTTATATCAATGATACGATATAGTAGGCACTAATCACCCATTTCCTGAAACTGCTTATCCTATTCAGGGTCGCGGGGGGTCCGGAGCCTATCTGGGGGTCTACGGGCGCAAGGTGGGGAACAACCCATGACAGATCACACTCACACACGCACCTCTACGGGCAGTTTGTTTGTTTCAAGTATTTCAGATGAAAAACAAATATAACAGCGCTGTGGATGGATTGAATCAATTTACCACACTGGAAGATGCATGGATCTCTCTGCCTTTGCTCTAACTACTGAACATTGTCCGCAAATATGAAGGGGTTATAGTATATGTTTTTTATTCACCTTCTTTAACAGCTGTCCAAGTGCATTTTTTTCCCCTCTGGTCTTAGTGCTTTATTTTGCACAGCTGTTCCACTCCGGGGTCTTGCGCGGTGTCAGTCTTTATCCAAACTCAGTGTCACTCCCTCCATAAATTTTCACTGTAACTGCTTCATTGTTGTGTCAACCATATGAAGGATTGCTCAGAATGGAACAGTCAATGTGCTTTTATCTTTTAATGTGCTACTGTAGCTAGCGAGGTGCTTTTGAGAAAGCTATTTAACATGGACACTAATTAACATTTTGCCAAAAATGCATTTCATCCACCCATCCACTCATCTGATAACCGCTTATCCTGGTCAGGGTCGCGGGAGGGACTTTGAGCCAATAAGGACAGGGCACAAGGACAGGGTTCACCCTGGATGGGATGCCAGTCCATGGCAGGACACTGAAAAGGTATTTCAGTATGTTGAAATTAAATCATGAAAGACTGGCGCATTGGGCCGTTACCCAATGAGTGACATGGGTGGGGTTGGCGTGGTGCATACTGCACATGCCACATGTCTCACACGCTTCATGTTGCAGACGTGGCGTGACTGAGAAGCTTCCGTGGCGTCTCGCAGAGGCCAAAAAAGCCTGGGACAGAAACATGCTGACATCCTCCGTGTACCGTGTAGTGTTAGCCCGTGTTTGTGTCAGTGAGTATCACACGCCAGTCTGGGAGAGAGATGCTGTAAGCGCTTTTATGATTTGACATACACAGGCAGTCAAAGGTCAGGAAGCGTATGTCTCTCGTATGTCTTCACTATTTACTTTCAGCCCTTTTTACCTACAGGGATGATGTCACCTCCTGTGTGTGTGTGGGTCCCCACAAAGATCTGTGACTACAATCAAAAAGTAAAAATGCCAAAAATCTCGTATTTTGTTTGCTTACTTATGGTTAAGGTTAGGGCTGGGTAGGGGTTAAGGTTGTCATGTTGCGATTAGAGTTTTCCCCATAGAAATGAATGGAACGTCCCCACAAAGATATAATTAAAACGTGTGTGTGCGTGTGTGTGTATGTGCATGTGCGTGTGTGTCTCTGATTTCACCATACTCCCTGTACCTGTGATTTTTGCCATTCTCATCTTTCCCTGAAAAAATACCTGTTCACCTTCCCATCTCTGTGTCACTTGGTTTTATTTACCTTTTACCGTAGATTATGGCAACAGATTACAGGCAGTCCCTGGGTTAAGAACGTCCGACTTAAAGGCAACGAACGGGCTGCCATTAATTTAAAAAATTCGGGTTAAATAAAATAGTTCATAATAACAAACGCACTCACTACGTTCTGACACTCGTGAAAACTGCGCAGCTTTAGCAGTTCGAGGTATAGTACTGTACTGCATGTAATTACCGTTCTTTTTACTGTTTAATGTTCTGTATTACTATTTTTCCGACTTACTGACAAATTCGACTTAAAGACAGACTTAGATAACAGATCTTGTTCATAACCTGGACACTGCCTGTATGTGTAATTTGTCATTTTGTAATGTGACTGCTTCATTTTGCTAATTTCAGAATCAAGTGTTTGAAAGTTAGGTAATTATTTAATAATGTGATCATAAATGCACTGATTCATTAATTTAACAAATACTCCCTGAAGGATGATGGCCAAATTGTAAGAATTTAGAGCAGGCAAACCACATCCTCAAGAAGTTACCACATAATTTATTACATCAATAAATATTTGCTATTATTTTTTTAATAGCTCTCATTAAACAGACATTAGTTTAAAAAGTTAGTTGTATGTTTTTTCAAAGCCAATTCAATGACAGGTGACCTTAAGTAAGATACCAAATATGGCAGCTAATGGGGATAGAAATGTTTGGGAGCATTTGCTGCAATCTAATATTGAGGGAGGCAATGCACTGATGATAGCTATTCACGGGTGACTCTGTCTCCCATCTGCATTGTAATGGGGCTTGCCGCATTATCCCTGAATTGCTGTGAAATTGGATGCACTGTGGCAATACAGCATCAATGAATTTCAAGGTTAAACCTTGTGTCTCGGCATCTGTCGGCTGTGAACAATGTAACTTTCCACCACGCTACATTATTCACATGCCGGTTGCTCCTTGCGTGGACGATTTGCACTACTTGTTCGGCTCCATCAACTCATAGCACGATCATCTCCCAATCAGCTGTTTATTGCGAGAGCCATGAGCTTCTAGGCTTAGCTGTAGGCCCTATTCAACACTAAATACAGTGACCGATACAGCAGCCAAAACAAGCGCCAATACACTCCATTTAATGTTTAGCACTATACCTAATGCTAACTCTAATAGAAATTACAATACATTGTACACCTAACACAAAACCTAATAGAAAATTCAATATGACTCCTAATGCAACATCTAACATCTAATTCACTCAATACAATGCCTAACATAACACTCAGTGCAATACGATACCCAATACAGTATTTAAAATGACATCCAATATAAAATAAAATCAAATAAAGCTGAAACCAATCACACTCAATCCAGTCATTAATATATCAATTTTCGATTACTGATTACACAGTACAGGGTTCCAGTGAGTCTGCAGGCAGTTCAAGGCACAACACAAGAGTGCACCCTGAACAGGATACTAGTTTACTACACATTTACACCCAATGGGCAATTTAGACTCACTTATTCATGCAACCCAATGTCTTCAAATTAGAGTAGGAAGCCAAAGATCACATAGGAAACCTACAAAACAAAGGGAGGACATGCAAAGTCCATACAGAGAGAACCAGGGCAGCATCCAGACCTCCAAGCTTGCAGATATACAGTATGCCCATAGTGACATTACAGTGCTCTTTATTACAACTCCGTGCCTTTTGCCCTTTGTGGAGGATATCACTGATTTTGGTTAGCTATCGCTGCTAAGAGAAGAAAAAGCCATTATGCAGTAGTTAGAGCAAAGGCAGGCTCTTTCCAGAAAGATCCATGCATCTTCTGGTGCGTTTAATTCATTCAATCAATCCGCAGGGTTGTTAGACATATTTCTTTGACTGGTGCTTGCTGAGTACAGGGTGTTTTCCATCTAAAATATTTGAAAATATTTTGTAAGTCATTACTAGAGAACATTGTTTAAGAAAACAAATCTGTCAATCTACAGGGGCCGCAACATGAACAGTATAGTATAAAGAACTGCACATCATTTCATGCTAGTTTACATGCCATTTTATAGGTAAAGGTTTTTCTTAACTGTTTCAATGCTAATTCTGCTTTTCTATATTAACAAAGTGCTGTTGATGTAAAAAAAAAAAAATACTGATTTCTGTGTATCTTTATATCTTTAAAATAAACAAACAAATTCATAAAAATATTATATGAATGATGATAGTATAATTAACTTTGAGGACTTTCATGCAGTCTGAATATAATGATGGAAAACAACACAGGTCTTTTTAGTTACACCAATAGGACAGAATGGTTGGCTTTGTTGTTTTATCTGCTAATAAATATCATTACATGGCAAGGAGCCGTTGCCCTGCTACCTGGCATTCCCCCCTGTCCCCTAGACGTCACTCAGAGGTGTGTGAATGTCACTCCGATGCTGCAGATAAAAAAGAAACCTGCAGCTTATCAGTGCCATAGATTGAAAGAACAGAGGCACAGAGTATAGATGCAGAATAGCAGGTACAGAGGCACAAAGTATAGATGCAGAATAGCAGGTACAGAGGCGCAGAGTATAGATGCAGAATAGCAGGTACAGAGGCACAGAGTATAGATGCAGAATAGCAAGTACAGAGGCACAGAGTATAGATGCAGAATAGCAGGTACAGAGGCACAGAGTATAGATGCAGAATAGCAAGTACAGAGGCACAGAGTATAGATGCAGAATAGCAGGTACAGAGGCACAGAGTATAGATGCAGAATAGCAAGTACAGAGGCACAGAGTA
>JAODKC010000043.1:14205631-14225133 GCA_026777985.1 Mormyrops attenuatus
AGGCACAAAGTATAGATGCAGAATAGCAGGTACAGAGGCACAAAGTATAGATGCAGAATAGCAGGTACAGAGGCACAGAGTATAGATGCAGAATAGCAAGTACAGAGGCACAAAGTATAGATGCAGAATAGCAGGTACAGAGGCACAAAGTATAGATGCAGAATAGCAGGTACAGAGGCACAAAGTATAGATGCAGAATAGCAAGTACAGAGGTACTGAGTAGATGTGGCACAAGACATCTTGCATATGACGTGTTATTTATACTGTATCTCTTGGGGAGCAGATGAGTGTTTTACCCTTCGTCGTTAAACCTTTGACATTCAGCTCATTCTACCTATGTCCACATAGCCCAGACATCAGAAGGAATAGCTTTGCCATTGTAATGGGATTGATGTTACCCTGCTGGTCATGTGATAATGGTCATGCTAGCAGCAGTCAAGACATGTGCAGTCAGATGTAAATTATTAGACTTGTTCTTTTCATAATCCCTTTTTTTGGTTGTTTGTTTTTATTTTGTGCTCGAAATTTTGTGCTTGTGTATGACCTTACCTGTATTTTTTTTTGGTTTTGCATACTGGTCCAAATCCTATTTTCCAGTCATGACAAAATCTTTCCAGGAGGTATTCCGAACTTCCTCGTGCCTTTACCTGACTATCATTTTAGAAAGGTGGACACTCTGTTCTTGGATCCGTCGCTGAAGATCCACAGGGGTTTTCTCTCACTTGTCAGTAGCTAAGTCCTGGCGGCTATTACTCAGAGTGGCAGGCTGATAGGCGGTCTAAATAGTTCTCACCACGATACTCTTTGCTTGTCAGTCTGTTTTCTTTATTTTTTCATTATTGTTGTTTACTTTTCTATGTGTGTCTGTTTGTTTAAACTGTTTAATTGTAACTTCACACTTTCTGAATTTGAAGGTGTAAATGTGGCACCTTTGTGGCTGTGTATGTGAGTGTATGTGTCTGTATGTGATAGAGTGTAATCCAGGGATCTTGAAGTGTCATGCTCTACCCTCACTGGTTCAAAACTCTCGAATGAGCATATCGCTAAAATGGATTTGTGTGTGTGTGATATTCCTCCTTATATGTGTGCTTGGTTATGTGTGTGATTGAGGAGAGGAGTATATGTTTCATGCACGGATATAGTTTCATTCCCAAATTATTTATTTTCATGGGTCACATAATATGATTGGATTTCAGAGAGGAGATCAAAGCTGATTATTCTGACTTGTGTGATGACATTTATTCATTTAGCCCACAGTCTTTCAGAGACAAAAAAAGAAAATGTTCTCAGATTAGCAAAGCATTCCTACCGATCTTATTACAAGCTGGCTTGATTGTCCCATGGATTCATTTCTTATTTATGTATATATGATGAAACAATCTATTCATGCGTGTTTATCCTTTAACTTGCTTGTCAGTTTGAATTCTGCTCCCTTTGTAAGAAATGCCAAACCATCCTTCAAATGTGCAACCAGACCATGTTCACTATAAATGCATGGAACCAAAAATGCAATGTTGACCCTTACTGAACATGTTAAATTAAATAACAGATAAATATGAACAAAGTGGCACAATGGGAGGAACAAATTAATGCATCGATGGGCACATTTAAAATGTTGCTTTGTTACTGTTTAAATTTATTTAAGTTGCAATGATTAGAATATCTATCCACTCATCTTCCAAACCCTGAACCAGTATAGGGTCACTTGGGCAACCAGAAGACTCTCTCAGGAAACACAGATCACATGACAAGGGACACCCTGGATTCCATGCTGTCACAGTAAGGGCAATTCAGTAATGCAAATTCACCATTCCACTGTGCCACCATTCCACCTTGTCTGGAATATCTGATACAAGATCTTGATTGAAATGAAAACAGATGGACTTCATGTGATTTCTTACCATGGCAACTGGAATCACAGAGGTAAAGAATGCTGATTTACAGCAGCAATGTACATCTCAAGGTTTACGTGAGAGAGCTTGAGGGGTCATGCTGTTTCACTGTTCAGAAAGTCAGTTAACCTGAATTAATATAGTAAAAATATTAAGCTTCGTAAATACATACATGCCACAAAAGACTTTGGATAACATTTATGAGAAAATACTGAAGATATATTAAATAGATCAATTCTTTGTGGAATTCTGTGTTATCTGCTGTTTCGGAATGCCATTTGTCATACCCCATAAACAGGTTTTTGGCTAACAAAACGACGTCTGCTTGTCACTTCACTGAACTCCTCCCACAGAGGAAAAAGCCACGTTCCAACGATCTGAGATTGATGTCCTGGACCTCTGGGAGACGGTGCCTTGAGCTGTGGGCCCCAGTGGAATAAATGAAAGCCAGTCCCTCTCAATGTGCAAGGAAATTCTGCTCATGAAGTAGGGTAAATGATGGCTGCTGTTTGCGTGGGCTAATTTTGAAAAAAATCAACAGTGACACGGTTGACAAATGGTGGAGCAGATAAATCAGGAACACCGGCTGGAAAACCCTCGAGGCTATCAGCGAGCATTTGTTACCGGCCCCTTGTCCGTAGGCCATTTCAATAAATTATCTCTGCAATATGTTATCTCCAGCTTCCTACACACATTACACAACATTTAAAATGGGGATTACAAGGCGCTGTATAGGCTTAGCACAGAAGAATGTTTACCCAGGAAGCTTGGATTATGTGAAGCTATACACGCCAATTTAATTGCATAAGTTACGCACTGGCAACAAGGCCATGTGATTAATGAGGAGGTCTAAAGGTATTTTTCAAAGTTCTTAGTGTGAATGTAATCAAATATTACAAGTGCTCATTAGTTATTCAATTAATGACCAGTGCAATTAGCAAAAGGCTGTGAAGCTCTAGAAGAGAAGTGACAACAACCACAAAGGTATAAATGCAATTATATCAAAAATAGTTTGCAGTGTAATTGTGTGATGTATGCAAATTAGATTGAATGTTGTTATGCTGTACAACACGTGCAGTACATTTCTCATCAAGTAAAACAGGGGTCCTGAAACTATTAATCCACTCTTTTTTCAATTTGATTTCATCTAACTTTAAGCGCATTGGACCAATTATGCTCTAAGAAATCAAATCACACCCAGCAATGCAAAAATTCAGTGCAGTCGTATACGGATTCAAACAAATGGCCAGCAAGCATTTTTAAAAAGACAAGCATATTCATGTGTCATATCTGGAAATGAACAGACATGACAGTTTGAAAATGTAAAAGTAATGGGGTCCTCTGATCTGAAAGGAAATGGGGGGGGGGGTCATCAGATCTGAATGGAAAATGACTAGATATACCCAAGGTCTGAGTAGAAAGTTGTGTAAGTGTGTAGATGTATGTGGATGTGCATTTATGCATATTTCAGTAGAGTTTCTTCCTTGTAAGTATGTGCACCTTTGAATGTGTGTCACTATTTATGCAAATAAACAGAACAGATGTTCAGGATTGCTTGAATATATTGTTTTAGTGTTTATGTTCATCTTCATGGCTCTGAGTGTGTGAGAAGGAGGGGCTGAAAGCTTAAGGAGAAAGGGATGATAAAAAATACTTTCCTTTTTAATGGATGTTTTTTATGGATGAGTGCTTAATTGCTAAATATATATATCTGCCATTGTTCAAAAGTAATGAGACATTAGAAACCCTTTTCATATCTCCCTTTCCAGTTATTACATTTTTTTAATTTTCTTTGCAGAAATATTATATTCATCCAATGTTTAACTAGGAGAGACACATCTCCAACATTCACCCGTAAAGAGCGATGTAAAATGTTATTTTCATCATGGCAAGTTATTGCATTTTGGAATGTTTTATTCTGAATAGAGAGAATTGTTTTGGAAGGGCTGTTCTTGACCACATAAAGACCGAAGGGGATGCAGATTTTGGCTATTTTGTACTTTCTGTAGTATGATTTATAACTGACTTGATTGTGTTGTATTTATAGCAATATGAATTGTTGCACTGAAATCTCTTTATGCTGCTCGTGCATAATCTTTGAATTTTTCCAGTTGAAATGGCAACAGTGGTGTCTCAACACAGCCTTAAAGGACCAATTAAAGGTATTTACTTTGATAATTCTTTGTAGTTTTCTGCTCTATTTATATGGAAGATATGATCATATAAACATTTACATTTAAAATGATGAAAACCTCTACAGTATGAAGGCTATGCTGGGTATAAAAATAATAATAAATGTCCTGCAAAGATGCCTCAATCATATCTCAGCACACCTTACAATGAGATCATTATAAGATCTGAACTGTTTTCCCTGACCTCTATTGATCATGCACCTCATTCTATAACCTCGGTTATTTCTCACTGATATACCGACTCCTCCTCGACTGGCAATTTTTTACAGCAATAATTCAGATAACTAAGATCCTGTATTAGATTAATTGTGAATTATCTAGCATTTTGCTTAAGAAATAAATTTTAAGGGCACCACTAGCAAAATATTATTTATAATACATATTATTTCCACTATGTCCTCTCAATCACCCTAATAAATACATAAGAGGAAAAGCGGGATACTTAGTTTCAGAAACATTATAACTGCACACATTCAGTGTCTAATTCCTTGCGTAAATGTGCTTCCTACCCACAATAATGTGAATAGCGAGTGGCAGAGGTGCTTGTAAGCGGTGAGAACCGGCTATTGACAACAGCACCGATGAAGATAAACACGTCTTTGATTCAAGCCTTACTGTAGCTAATGCGCGATTAATTACAGCAACTCAACATAACATCTGCTTGATGTAATTTGGCTTCGCGCAAACCTGGACGCAGAGCGTTATAAAGAGCGTTCAATAGACATGTAGCACTTTTGCACTTGTTTGTGTCTGCACTCACCAATTAAAGAATAGGTTGAAGCAGATGTGCTCTTTACAGGAGAACATAAACTGTAGATGCGCCCTTTAAACATCTACAGTGAACCATGGTGGTGCATTATGCTGTCGTTTTGGTAGAGCAGAGCAACAGGACTGGCAAAAGCTGCATGTTCGTTGTATGTGGCAGAGTTAGCTGGTTTTTGTATGTATTATTAAACTAGTGCAGTCCTGCCTGCACTCAGTTGCATGTCTTTTATTTCTGTCTGTTTTGGCTAGCAATACATCTTACTACAGTGGATATTGCGGACGTTGAAAGATAAGTTTTTTCTTGTTTTTTACTTGTTTCATGATGGATGATGGATGATGACAACCACTGATAGATCAATAACGTGAATAGGTGACATTGCATGGGGTAGCAGAGTGTTATCAAGGGAACAAACGTTATAAACTATATTTTTTATCAAATAAAACAAAGTGGCACCCAATAAGATTCTTATTGTTTTCTGACACCATCTGATGTATATATCTCTGAATGTTGTATTTACAACCTGACGCATCTATTTATAGACCTGTGCGTCCATTTGCCAGTTTGTTTGTGCTGATCTTATTAAGTTCTAGGTTAATGTATATAATAAAGTAACCATCTTTTGCTGTTTTTAATGAACTGAAAAAGAAAGGTGTACTATAAAAAAAAGGAGCTCATGGATGCATTTTGGCAGAAGAATGTAGAGCCATCAGCAGGTGTCATTATTCCTAGAGAGTCTGAGATTAGCCTATCCCATTGCTATAGTACACGAAGCATGGAAACGTATAGAGCCCACGCTGATCTGTGATAATAAACGGCAGCTGGCGAGCTCAGATAAGTCAACCCCTTACATGATGGCTTTGTGGCATCTATAATATACCCTTCTGATTTACCAATAATTGTGACTTCATCCTTCCTGGTGTCAGGATGCAAGTGGCTGGAACTTTCATTATCCAACATCAGTAATCGATGCTGTAATCAGCTGTCCAAGACCATACATTGGGGTTTGGTCTGGCAGGCCTCTTTATTGGTTGTGGCTACGCTATTCCTTTTTTATCCCCTGTTCTAGCCAATGATTTTTTGTCTTTACTGGTTGTTCTGTGGAGGAACATCTGCTAATAGTATTCATTTAGTAATTACCTGCAATTACGGATGTGCTTTCAGTCTATAATATGTGCAGAAATGGATGAATTATCTCATTTAGGGCTGCTACTTGTGTAAACAGATTTCCTCTTCATTTCCTTTCTTTAACTGAATGCAGGAATGCACCATGTCAGTCAACGAGACCATTCAGTGCTTGATTAGCGATTTGTTTATTCACGGCCAGAAATATAAAAACATAAGAAAATATTCAACTGACTCCGCAAGCCAATATATCATCATATTCTACGGTCCCTTATATATTAATGCAATAATCATAACCTTCCCCTGAGTGGTTACAGCACGTTTATGCACATGACACAGTAACATGGATTTACTAAATTTACTTTCCTCTATTATGACACGTTCATTTGGAATGGCCTGTTTACTGTCTGGAGGCATAAGGATATAATATATAAATAAAATGTATGGAGCTGTCAGCCCACTGCGTTAAGCTGTAACTAATGATACAAAACTGAGATGCTGTGTGTGTTATTTCCAGAATCACACCTTGCAGAGCTGAGGCTAAGCAAAGAACTAAACCAACTAACTAGTGTGAGACATAACCCAAAATAAACAGACACATGTCTCTGTTAGTGACAAATTCAAAATGCATATGTAAAAGAAAATGGCACTGACCTCTGTACCTTTGAGAACATTACCAAAGTTTTTTTACAGCAAAGTTTTAGACATATATATTCCTACAGCTTAGAATTCCAAGCAGTACCAAGCAACATGTCCAGCTTGGTATGACACGAGGTGGACATCAGAAAAACGTCCTCCACAACCAGTATCTCTGCAGCAGATGCCTCCAATGACATGCCCATATCTACATTCAGGCACCTTCTCTCCAGGCAGCTCAATCAGGAAGCATCCGGCACCATAAAACCCCCATATATAACTAAAATAAACATATGCTTGTCAGAATTCTAGCGCGACACATTTACTGCCAACACAAGTCAACATATCTTCACACAGAACATTCTGGAATGCATCAGGCACCACGTTTTGAGATTCCTGGTAACGCTGAGCTGGTGAAGCACTATACAAAAGCTCTTTGTTAATATCATATATCCCATTCAAAAATAACAAGGGATTGTGGTCGGTGTACACCAGCACTGATGAGGACTTAGAGCTTAGTTAAACTTTGAAATGCTGTGATTCTTGCAGAAAGGCAAAAGACTGCTTTTTCACAGTGAGGTAATGCCGTGGTGGCAGGTTGAAATATCAGACCATACCACTGACCAAGGTATATCTTCCTGTAACACTGCATGTTTAATGGAAGGTACATTAAAATGCTTTGGCTTTAACTGCACACACTGGATTCCGGCTAACCGGTTCCTTTGTGTTACACAGGCTCTTGCAATGTCACGTATAAGAAGTTGTTTGTAGTCTTTTGAAGACAATATACATATATGGTTCTAGGGTTCTCGACTCAATTAGAAGGACCAAACCACAAGATAGTACAAACATTTCTTAAATATATTTACACTGACATATGAATAGTAAGCCGTTGGAATGTAGCCGAAGCACCTCCCATTCACAAATGACATATTGTATATGTTTATGGGGTGGCATGGTGGTGCAGTGGTTAGCCCTGTCTCCTCACACCTCTGGGACTTGAGTTCAAGTCTCCACCAGGGTTCCGTATGTGTGGAGTTTGCCTGTTCTTCCCATATCGTGGTGGGGTTTCCTTCAGGTACTCTGACTTTCCCACCCACAGTCCAATGCTGATGTTAAATGGAGTTACCAAATTAACCATAGGTGCGCATATGTGAGTACGCCCTGCGATGGGTTGGCACCCCATCCTGGGTTCCCTGTTTTGTGCCCATTGGCTTCAGACCCCCTGTGACCTTGAACAGGACAAGCGGTTACAGAAAATTGATGGATATATGTTTAAATGTCATAAATGTCACAGATGTCAGACATCGGTAGGACCTTTTTAACCAATTTTGTCTATAAAATGAGACAATTCGATACTTGCATTTCTGCAGCACACCACCTATGATGACCTTAGCAAGAAGCCCCCCTCCAAGCAAGGAAACCACATGCACACTTCATCATATAACAGGTTACTCTCTAATTAGAACATTATGAAAGCACACGGGCAGGGGGACCATAGTGTGCAAACAGACAGTTAAATTGAGTTTTGTAGCCCTTCGTGCCATGGCGAGCCAGGCTGATGGCAGCTGGAGTGACACCAGGAGACAAACAGATGATGCAAGGGGCCTTTGTGCTGCTCTTGCTGGCGGCAGCAGTAACGATGCAGCAGGCGCAGCATGCCGGCCCTTTAATGCAGGTAGTTAAGATAACAGGTCTGAAGTGTACAATTCAAGGCCCGGAGGGCAAAACATCGACTCGTTTGGTTTAATATCGTCATGCAATAAATTGTGTGTTTAAAGTTATTGTCTGGACAATAGTTCCCTCTTAGGTATAGAGTGTAAACTGTTAATCTTGCAATTGGAGCCACCCTCTTTTGGAACATGGGTTATAAAATTTCATTTTGGGAGTGCATGCATGCTATAAGGGTTTGCAATAAAACGTGTAAGAATTTTGAAGTTTATCTATTTATGGCATATTAAATGCATTGTAAAAAGAAAACGAATCGCCAGAGTGATTTCTGTTAATAGCATGCTAATTTCCTTTACATGCTGTCTAGCTCTTTCCTTAGGTTACTATGAAATTCTTTTATAAGCTGCAGTTCAGGAAGATACAGGGTGAGACCCAAATTACCACACAAAAGCAAAAATGAAAGCAGAAGTCATTGTTGTGAGAGGAAAAAAAAAACTTGGACTCAAGGATATATAATTACTGGACACAAGTACCTTAAACATAGCAGGGTTACAACGGTCATCACAGAACACAAAACACCAGCTTTTTTTTTTCTTTTTTACAGATAATTTCCAAGCATGAAAACCCTGACTCCCCCTTTTTATGGCCACACCCCTCCAGCCCCCTTACACTGAATGTATTGCATTTTCCTACTTAAGGTACTTGTTCGCTTAATTGTGTTTTTTTCCTAAGAACCATTTGCAAGTCCATATGTTCCTGTAGAGTCCCAGAAATATGAAGGGACATTTAAAATCCATTTGGAGCACTTTTATGCTTAAACACCTACTATAAAGAACATTATCCTGAAAAAAAAAAATTAGGATCCTGACCGCTGCATTCCATCTCCATCAATCCAAAGAGACTGATCCGTCTTTGCCCACACTAAATGTTATTTCACTGAGAGCCAATATAGCAGAAGGATAATGGGTCTCTTGCAGTGAGGGAGCACCTTAAACTGCAGATCTGCCCGGCCTCTGCTGACAGCTGCCTATCCACACCACCTTTCACTAGCTTCCACTGAGCGGATGCTTGTGAGGAAAATACAAAAACCTACAGTATATGCTGCACCTTCATGTGAAGGACAGAAACATGCCTGTATCACCAGCTGAGGAGTAATATAAAACTGCTTTCATGAAAGGCCCTTCAAATCATTCCTCACACATTCATGCTTAATATATATATAATTAAAGACATGCACATAACAATCTAAATTCCCTTCAAAATATCTTTAAAAATGCTTACCAGTTATCTAACAAAAATAATTTCTTCAAGAACAAGACATTATATTCATAGCCGAGAAATCTTTCAAGAACATGAAAATCCAAAAGATCACAGTTTCCAAACTGCTTCATTTACTTCAATCTTGGGGCTTCATTGGACTGTCAGATGGTACCTGCATCACCAAAAGCTTTTGGAAGAGTTTCTCAGAAGTAGCCTGTCCTGTGCCAGTGGCACACAAAGCTGAGCCTGAGGTTATTATTAGAATCACAATGGGGATTTTGTGTTGTGGTCAGATGTGATAACAATGAAACTTTTTGCTCATGCACAATAGGGATAGGTGATAAAAATACATGATAAATGATAAAAATGGCAAAAATATCACATTTATTCAGCCATGACCACAATCCTGATTCTTTTCCATGTTTGTTATTAACACTATTTTGCACGTTACTTAGCAGGACAACCAAGCTAATTTCCCTATTAAAAAAAATATAGCCCTATAAGGTAATAAAACCTGAAAAAGAAAAATAATCAGCACACTCTTTCCAGTGTCTTCCAGGTTAAAAAGGGTTGTCGTGCTGTCATCTGACGTACGAACCTTGTCTCTGCAAACTTTGCGAATAACTGCTGTTGCCCCTGACTTGTTTTTGGAAAATCCAAACAAGTTCCATATTACTGATATTGAATTCTTTTTAGAGACCAGCATCATCCGCGCCACTACACTGGTCAAATAAGGAATGTTTTGCAAGTTGCACATTGAATGTTGGGACAAGAGCGCCGACAGGGAGAAACCCAAGGCACCACCCACCGTTAGCTATTACCGGATTATTGGTGTATCGAAACAGATTTGGCTGGCAAAACAACTTTAGCTGTGAGTTTTAGCCATAGAACTGTTGCTGAAAGAATGTGCAATGTAGCACAATACTAATGGTATCTCCTTAAAGGCAGGTCATGGAGACATTCTAATTGTTCATGATCTAATGTCGTCAAATCACACACCTCCAATGCACACCGCTGCCATGCTTGGTCAGCAAAGGGGACAGCGTATAAAGAAAGCATTGATGAGTCATTGATGCTTTGGGGCTTTTTTGCTGCAAGTGGTCCAGGGTGCTTTGTGAAGATCAGTGTCATTATGAATTCCATGAAATACCAGGACATTTTAGCCAAGAAGCTACCTGCCTCTGCCAGAAGGTTGAAACATGGCTGTGGATGGACCTTTCAACAAGATAATGACACATCAAAATCAACACACGCTGCAAATGGCTGCAAGGACGCAAACTGGAGGTTTTGCAGGAGGCATCTCAGTCTTCAGATTTGAAGCCCATTGAGAGCCCATGGTGTGAGTTAAAGAGGGTCACCCACCAGCTAAATGCAAGAATAATAAGAAACCGGACTTATATTGTATGCAGGAGTGCTCTAATATCCCTCTACAAGTGTTCTCCAACCTAGCTACAAAGTTACAGGAAGAGGCTTAGTTCGGTTATCCTTCAAAAAATATTAAGCATGGGGTTGCCAATATTTGTGAAACATACACCATCTGCAAAAATTGGTTTTACTAGATAATGGTCTTTACTTGGAGAAAACAGTGCTTACCAAATTTCATTCATTGCCTTTTTGGTTCATCATATGCATTAATGTTTAACCCTGTTAATGAGGGTTGCCAGTAATTATGGAGCTGACTGTAGATGTAACCCTTTAATCCTGATGGAAAATTGAGTTATGCGGAGATCATCACTGAAAGTCTCTTGTGGTTATTTTTTAACTGTCCAGAGTAATAAGCTTTAAAAAGATCCTCCTGTACCTTCCCTATATACTTGGATGCAAACGTATATTGTGAAGGGGCACCTGCATACCTTGACCACATGCATCGCTAAAGCTTTCCCTGGCTACAGCAAAAAAATAAATAAAAATCATTTGTCTATCTTGCTGACATAAGCTGTTCTTCCAAGGTTTTGAAGCAGGTTCAGAAACGTCCAACGACATGATAGCATATTTAAACTGAATACTAATTCCTCTCCTTGCATTCAGTCCAGTATTGCACTGAACCCAGCTCCTATACCTTCAATACCATTTATAAGTCAATACTGAGTTCCATTCAAGGAGCCTCTGTCTGAAAGAAGGAAACTGTGGAAACCTGTTTGGTCTTGGCCTCTGAATTCAAGCAGAAAATGAAAGGTTGTGGCTGCTCTGTGGACGCACTTTTTTCTGGACCTGGAAACAAACACACTGAAGATATTAAAAGGGATTAAACAGCTTCCTCTGGGATCAGGTTAGCAATGCCAGTATTTCTAGATACGTACCAATATGTTTCAAAGCTACAGGATTTTAGTCACTGTCACCTGACCGGTTGCTTGATATATTGCACTGTATGAGTATGTTCCCCTTAACTTGCTAGGGAATCTGAGATGGAGATCTACGTGCTAACGGACAGTAATTGAGCAGTCCTCTGAGAGGTCACTTCCATAAACCCTCCTGCTGGGAAATTCAATTACCCATGACATGGCCAACTTGCACGGTGGGGTGAAGGGATTGGCAGCAGAAGTTAGGGAGAACTCCTGTAGGGAGAGTGAAACGGAGAGAGAGAGACGGATAGAGAGAAAGAGAGTTTTAGTAGAGGCCGATATCAAAACGTCATCTTGTCGAAAATGAAACAAAGCAAAAAGGACAAAGCCCTAGACAACCTAAATTATAGATACAATTTATGAATTTAACTCCCAGAGTTCATTGTTCTGTATCGTTCTCTGTCTGTTTTTTCAAGATTGATAGCTATTAATTTACTCTGTAATTTCTATGTATTAAAATTCAATGTCTATTAAAATTGAACTGGAAGGTATATGAAATCTCGTAAAAGCAATGGTTCACAGGCTTAGTATTGAATACAGCGGAAAACCACCATGCAGAATCACTTTGAAGGATTAGTATTGGAAAGCACTGTCACAGAAGAGCTTTATGCCATGAAGGGGACCAGCAACGATCCTGAACTGTTCTGCGAAGTGCTCTTTGATATCCTCTACAAGGAACATCCTGATTTCAGTCTCATCTGACGGACACAAAACTGGCCCACAATCAAATGACACTCCATTATATTAAATGTTGGCTGTGAAAACACATAGCAAGAGAACGGTAGAATTCTCATAAGATGTTTTTTATGTTACTAGCTGAGAACGTGATGAGCTTTTTATTAATTAATTATAATGGACTGGAGAACACACAAACCCCACAAACAGCCAGGGTCAGCAATAAAGCCCACAGCTCTGGAGGCTAGATTGTTGAATACCAAGCACTGTCCACTGTAAACATTCGTTTTCACCGATGTATCCAACATGGATACATTGTTATATCTCTCTAAAATCACTGTCATTTTTGTGGTGGTCATAAACTATAAGTCCTATTCTTTCCTCACAAGCATCAGGACGCTGTGTACAGAGCATTAAGGAAAAACTTTGCTGTACTTCCCAGGACACAGCTTTTTGTTTGTTTTACTGTGATTTTTTGTCTGTTATTGTGTGGATTGTACACAGATGGCTCAAACAGACACCAGTAATCGACCAGGCCTCTGGGGGAATTTCAATGCGAGCAGATACTGCAAGAGTACAGTAAACGCTGACTTGCTTTTCAATCAATTCCCCCCCCAAATCAAACAATGTGAAATTGAATTTTTTTTGGTGTAACCGGGGACTCATCTGCCCCATGAAGAAATGTAAAAATCACCACGCAGGACAGTGGGGGGTGGCACCAAGGGGGGAGCTACTGAAGCATGAATGTACAAATAAAGTGAAATCGTACCATTTAAATAATTTGACTTGGATAAAGCTACGAACATATCGATCACTAAAAAATAATCTATGGGAAGGCGACGGAAAGCTAAAAGCACAGTGATTGAAGGTGCATTACTTGATCTGGAAGCATTAACATTTTGAGTAGGCCATGTTTAGATGCCTCAACAATGGCTTCATTTTGCACAGTGCTAATGATGCTGGTGACCGCATCACAATGCATTCAAAGTGCATGGGAACCTATCATCTTACAGTGCATAAGAAAATGCCCCCAGGCTCTGTGGCTGGTACTTCGGCACACAAAACCTAATCAAAGAATTGTAATAAAAAAACATACACTATTTGATCTAACCCATCTATTTTTCCAGCTGCCTAAAGCATATCACAGGCGAGGGAGCACCCTGGACATGATGCCAGGCCGTCGCAGGGCACGCACTCAATCATACAAACACTACAAGCAATTTAGAGGTATCTCTTCACCTAAACGCATGTCTTGCACTGCATGGAGGGAACCCACACATCACAGGGTGAACAAACCAGCCCCACCCACAGTTCAAGAGAAGAATCTGAACGGCACCACCCCTCTGATCAAGTCTGCCAGCTTAAATCCATTAAAATCCTTCTGGTTAATTGGATTAAATGTTTTGACCCTTTTTGGAGATTGTCTGTGTTTTGGAAGTATGTTAATAAGGATCAAATGGTTGAATCAACAAACCGTAAACCGCATTATATTTACGCCTCAATATTTACATATAGATAAACATACAAAACGATTACTTGGGGAAAAAAAAAACTGTAACATTTTATCTTTTCTAAATTTGATGTAATTTACATGTTTCTCAGTAGAATGGGATTTGTCCTTTTGATAATACTTCAGTTTCAGGTCAGCTGCATAACTATTAACAAACTGTTAGTAATTATTCAACTATGCATTAGTAGATAGAAATATTCCTTCACAAACAAATTTAGAAATGTATCACAATCATATCTTGCTCCTGGTATTTACAAAACAGCTTGTGAATCACTTGCAAGTATAAAACAACAGGATAATAAGCATACTGAGAAATTAGTTATAACTGAGCATTTATACGCTGTTCAGTAAATACTTTGTGAAGCACGAGTACGATATCTTTGTAATACATTTTGAAATTTAACTGTAAGTTCATCTTTTTATTGACTCACTTATACAGTATCTTGTCAAATAATTAGTAATACTTTATTAATAGTTAAGGAACAGACCTTAAACTGAAGTGTAATCAGCCTTTTTAATAAAACTAAAAGATGCATTAAGAATGCAGAAATACATATTTAACAACAAAGGCATGGAATTGATTTATTTCACATTAACTTCTTTTACTCCACTTGGTTCTCCATTCAAGAGAGTTTATCAAAGTCTATAAGGAGCCATTCATCTGTTTCTAGCCTCTGCGGTACTTGGTTGCCGGATTCCTCTCTGCCAGCCTTGAACGAATGATACTTTTCCATTCTTCTGGCAAAAACATGTTCCTGAACTTTGATTTAAGATAGTAAAAAAAGAAGAACATTAAACCTTCACCATGCTTTTGCATCATATTCAAGACCATATTTGTACTAGAAAACTGCAGAGCAGTGTTTCCCAACCCAGTGCTCGGGGACCCCCAAACAGTCCATGTTTTTGCTGCCGCTCAGGTCCCGATAGGATTAATCTTAAGAAATGGAATGCTCTAATCTAGAGCAGTGTTTCCCAAGTTGATCCTCGGGGACCACCAGGCAGTCCACATTTTTGCTCCCTACGGGGACCTAGGAAGCAGCAGAAACATGGACTGTCTGGGGGTGCCTGAGGACTGGGTTGAGAAACACTGCTCTAGTCTAGAGCATTCCATTTCTTAAGCTTAGTCCTCTGCAAGTCATTTCAGTTGGGGATTTAAGTCTCTGTCCATCTAGAAGTGGAATCACTTCAAGTTTTCCCATTGAGGTTATGCTTTTCTAAATGCATGGATTACCTGTACTTGTACACAGTACCACACACACTGTTCTGGACTACAGCTTCTGGCAAATAAATAAATGCTAAGATTCATGTACTGAGCTCCATATCCTGCAGCTGTCCCACATTTCTTTCCAATTCAGACGGCCATTTTTCAGGGCTCTCCTTTTTGCTACATTTCTATGCCTGACCCATTATCACTTTCTCTAATTTCAGGCTTAAAACTCCATAGCCATTGGCACAATTTGAAGTTTGTGGGCCCAGGGACAAAGTATCTTACAGGGCTTCACCTAGAAAACCTTCAGTCTAATACAACTTGGATCATGTTCAATGCTGTGGTGCCCTACGGCACAGTTTGCCCACTAGCCCCAAGCTTCCAGTACGGATTCTTTTTCCTCAACAGTCTGTGTATCTTTCCTGATGTAATTTTATATGGTGATACACTACACTGATTTCCCCATGCAGTAAAGGTTACTTGATTACTTGATTGTATTTAACTTGTAGCTTATGCTGTCAAGCTAAGCTTTGCCCTGCATTGTTTGTGTATGGTGCATAGAAAAGCATTTATTGGTTAATCAACATGTTCACTTTTACTAATAAGACACAAAAAATGCATCTAAATAAATCACAATGAAAGTTCTTTCTGCCCACTATTCATTTTCCTTACAAAAAAACTAACAAAATTTTTAAATAATTTTTTAATAGAAAAAAAGACTAATACTCTAGTCAACAAATTCAACCATGAAAAACTTGCTTTATACCCTTGACAGCCATATATAACAGGCGTACACACTAATCATTAGCACCTCATATATTGCTCCTATGTAATTAATGTTCATGAATAGTGATAGCAAGAAGTGTGAATAAATTCTGGAGACCCCCAAAACAAATTAAACAGACAATGCTTAGATATCTGCCCTTATTCTGTTCCCAGAACACTTGAAAGGATGTGTAGAATTTAATAACTGTGGGTGGTATTTTGTACAGTAGAGTTGAGTGTCTTAAGAACCAGACACAACTAAGTACTCCAGGACAGCTCAATCATGGATTGCAATGGTAACAGGATTTCTGGGCACCTCAGGGACTGTGTGTTTGTGGAGTTTGCATGTGCTACCTGCGTCATTGCGGGTTCCTGTGCCTCCCCACAGTCCAAAGACATACTCAGGTGAATTGGAGCTGCACAGGGCAAGCCGGTGGATGGATGTGATGTTTGGGGGGGTGCTGGTGCTGAAATTTAAGAAATTATTCCCCCTGAGGAGGAGTTGGGGAAGTGAAGTGTTCTTCTTGTATCCATCCAGCAAGATATCACAAACTATTTACAGTATATATATATATATATATATCTCCAATCAAACTGAGGGGGGTGGGGGTTAATGAGTCATCATTTTGATAGAAAATACCATCACCTGACGAATCCTTATATATATATTAATGAAATACCGACACCCCCCCCCCCCCGATTTGATTGGATGCCCCCCGGGTATTCCTGGAGCCATAGCAATTCAGCAGATGTCATGCATTACTATCTCATTTTCTATGCTTCACTGAGACAATTGAGCACCTTTAGATCTGACAGTCTCCGCGGTCACATGTCTGCATTCTCCCTTAGTAATGCAGGGCTCCTGCAAACTTTATGAAGGAAATGACAAGTGTTGCTGTCACAGAGCTGTCAATTTTATGGTAAACCAAATAATGTTAATATAATGCTTCATACAGTTCTATGTGCTTGGCATTCAGTGATAAACCTAAGTTCCGATTTAATTGCATTTAGCCCTGAGATTAAAATAAAATAAACAGATTGATTGTAACAGTTGTTGCACTCACTATTTAAATAATTAATATATCTATATTAAAGCACTGAAAAATTCAAGGTTTATTTATTTACTGTTGCATCTGATTTTGAAATGAATTCCATTTATAGGGAAGTCACGGCAGCACACACTATCAAGGCTGGCGGTTCAAATCCCGCCTCTGCTCTGTATGTGCATGGTCCCTAAACCCTCTTTTAACACTAGTTTCACATCTGTCACATTTCCAACTTTTTGGCGATTCTTGAGGCAGGATGTGAAGGTGTAGGAAATTCAGTAGCGTCAACAGCTGGCACTTGAGAGGCTGAATCTCAGTGGCTCACTGGTTAACGTGACGTGTATTGTACTGCGGACATCCGAGGTCCAACTCCCTCTGCACTGTGTCGGCCATGTTTAGTGTGGGAGCCTCACAGCATATCGATTAGCCTGTGCTTTACACGCTAGCCAGCTATACCCCTCTTCCCCTCATTGTTCTGCAGAGAGGTTTGCGTCAGGTGCTAACCAAGGTGTAGAAGAGTGTGATGGTCTGTTCCCCTCCCAAGGTTCCACTGTGGTTGTGTGGTGAAAGAGAAACCAATGATGGGATTGGTTAGGCGTTCCTGACCTGGTAAAAATTAAAGGGGGAGACAGACTAGGTGGTGGCCTGGTGGTTAACACTCCTGTCTCACAAATAATAGTTTTCTCGTTTGAATCCCATGTTCCGGAGGTGGAACTTTCAGGTCCAGAAAATAAAAATGTAAGCTATGATTTTGTTTCAACCAACCAGTTGAGTTCTCTGTGAATGTGGCTCTTTCTATTCAACTGGCTGGTTGAAACGAAATCTTGGTCTGGATTGAACCAGAACTTTCCACCTATGCCACTCTGTGTGTGGTGGTTATGTATTTCCTCTCGGTAATCCAGTTTCCTCTCCCAGAGGAACACTGACTAAGTGGTGTTTCTAAAGAATACCATTTTATGTCTGCTCTGTGATGAATTGTCATCCCATCCTGAGTGTACCAGCTCTGTGCCCTAAGCCGCTTGGGATGGGGTCCTTTGACCCTGAACCAGGATGGGTAGGATAACTAACAAAGCCAGTTTCTGGCCAAGATCCACAAGATATTTTCCTATTCACACTCTATACCAGTGCTTCTCAACCCAGTCCTCAAGGACCCCCAGACGGTCCATGTCTTTGCTCTCTCCCAGGGAGCAAAAACGTGAACTATCTGGGGGTCCCTGAGGACTGGTTTGAAAAGCACTGCTCCATAGGAATAAGAATATCAATAGCCTTTCCATAGCGTTCCACAGGTTTGGATCGAACTGAAAGATTTTGTTATGGTCAAGCAAAGAAAACGGAAAGCATGATATTATAAGTGTGACAGTGGCTAGAGGCTGTCAACATCAAGCATAAGACAATGACTGTCATAGGTGCAGGCATGGTTTATAAAATGTAATGCTAATTATTTGAAGCCAGTAATCCATGTGATTTACTAAGATCATCTGATTCAGATGTATCCCTCCAACTGTTGTGCTTTTCCTATCAATGGCCCTGAAAAATCTTCCCAAACGCATTTCAGGAATCCAGGCTCCTTCTTGGTAGTGTGGTTTTGAGACTCTGCGTTTAACCTTTACACCAGAAGGCAATTAATCCTCTTCCCAGTACAAGATAGCCAGTGAGTGTGCTGTGGGTAGAGAATTACGCTCATCCGCTTCTACATTGTTTGTTTGTCTAACCCCCTCAGTTCCACTTTCACAGGCGGCACTTTCAGGCCTGTTAGCCCATTAATCCGCGTGTGTGATTAATGAGGACACTGCTAGTGTTGCTTCGCCTCTGAACTGTTTTATTCTGTGTTTGTCTGTCTTGCCTGGTCTGCTATACAGTTTCCGGTTGTGCAAGTATGACTGCACTCCCACGATACACAGACACGTACGTGTGACTCAAGTGGCAGCCGACTCTGTGCACCTATATTTCTACAGGCGTAGAAGATAAGGTATTCGTTATTTATTCATATTTTTATCTTAAGAAGCAGAAGAATATGGTTTATTTATAAAAAAAATTAAAAGAGTGGGAGTGTTGTGCACTTTTGTGCTAAGTGCTATATAATCAGTCAATCCATCCATCCATCCATCATCCAAACACTTATCCTGGTCATGGTCGCGGTGAGTTATATATAATACTGCAGCAAATTAAGGTGAATTTAAGTACCAAAGCCACTGAAGTACCTGGTTCTGTACTAAGCACAGAAAACCCAGGGGAGGTCTCAATCCAGCTGCAGAGGGGCTTGGGGGGGGGGAGAAAGGGAGGTAGCTCGTGGGAGTACATGATCAGCATTGGGGAAAAAACCTTGGATGCTCCCAGACCTTAGATCCACTCTCCGGAAGGTTCTCCTGTGGTTAACAACATTCTGTTCTCCTACAAAGTGTGGCTCTTTAGACAAAG
>JAODKC010000043.1:14225233-14248099 GCA_026777985.1 Mormyrops attenuatus
CCCCCCCCCCCCCCCCCCCCCCCCCCCCCCCCCCCCCCCCCCCCCCCCCCCCCCCCCCCCCCCCCCCCCCCCTGCAACATGTCTCTCTGTTAGCTTGCCTGTCGGCCTACTAGCAACTGCATTGTATGCTGCCTGAATAAAGCTTGCATATATGAGCCCTATATGCAGTATTTCCTCAAAGAACAAGTTCAGCTGTTCATTTCATGTATAGAGGATACAGCACTATTAAAAATAAAAATGCATTTCAAATTTACTTCTGAATGACCAGTGAGAGGACTAAAAACAACATAAGTACTTCTGAATATACTAGGAGCCTTGCTGCAAAATTAAGGGGGTGAACGAGTAACACTTCTAATATATTTTACACTAAGTACTTCAGTATGCGTAATTGCATGGTCTAGGTGCTTTGTCCAGTATCGTGAGTACATCTGAAAATGGATGTATACATGTGCGATTACAAAATGTCTGTGAAATGCGCAGAGAGAGAACAGGCATGTGGCTTGTGTACGCAGTACTAGAGCTCAGCACAAAAGGGGCATTATCGCATTACTTGGGAATGTACATTCTAAAGTGTTTGTTTACTGCCCAAGAGTTTTGAGGCTTCAGTTTTCTTTGCAACATATTTATTGGTGGAAAAAGAAAAACAGACTAATTTAATCAGAGATGATGAGTTACTGGGGGGGGACTTCATGTTGCCTCAAAAAAATAATCACAAACTATGTGACTTATGTAGCAGAAGAGCAGTGATAAGAATTACACTTCCACCAAAAGTATTAAAAGACAAAGTTTTTCCATTTTGCCATCGCTTAAAACCCTGCTTCAATAAACTAATACATCCCCCACATATCAGTTATAAATACTTTATCTGCTGAAACTGAATTATTTACATGCAAATATTATTTGTGTAATACAGCCATCTGTCTGTCACATGCAGTTCATGGTGTGATATATGTGTCTGATATACTTTGGGACACTATAAAGTCTCTGGGGTCTTTGTTGTGTGTTTAAGGTCCTTGTAGTTAATCTGGCAATTTTAGTTTTTTTTCATTTAACGAAACACATTGGAAGACTCCGGGTTCTTATCGTTCAGGTCCTTATTCCTCCCAAGTGGCTCTATCACTGTTTGTCAGCAAGCTGTACAAGTGAATCCAAAAACCTGACCACTGGAATGCCTCTCCTCAGCATATAATTATTTCCTTTTCCACTGTAGATAGATTCTCTGTAGAGTTCTGCTAGTATTCTTACGCAGGATTAATCCGGTGTGTCTCTTTTCTATGGTAAATCTTGTTTGCAGGACTTTGCATCCAGAGCACACATTTTATCCTCTGCTTGAAAAAGCCAACTGGTATCCTGGCAAACGTTTCGCAATTCATCATGTTTTTGAAGTGCTTATGAATGTAATGTTTTTTTTTTTTCCCCTGAATACTTTGGCAGATAAATCCAATTTTCCTGGAAGAATAATATACGAAGTAGAGCTGCTTAGAACTGGCTGCACAATAAATACAGGGCAAATGGCTCTTTAAAGTATGTAAGGTACTGCATGGTAAATGTGACTTTTAAAAGTACTTTTATTGCCATAGTACCACAGAATTTGGATGTTCACAAGTAAACAGTTTTACCTACAAATTAAAATGCAATCTTTGATCAAAACCTCAGCTACGGAACACATCTCAAGCACCTGAAATTAATAGAAAGGTCAAGGCTCACTCAGGCTATGAAATCTCTTGTGATTCTTATCATTCTTATTAGATTTCCCAGCACAGTGATGAAAAGGGGAAATAATCAATGAACGATAGAGGAACAGATGAAATGTCCAGCCTACAAAGGAGCAGAGCCCAACCTATCTGACAGGGCAAGTAGGGCAGGGTGACACAGGAAGCTTGTAACCACAATTTCAGTCACTGTTTAAGATTAGAGCTTGCTTTCTACCTTGGATACTGTCAAGGACTACCAGTTGTGGTAACACTACCTTATATATCTGGCCTGCAAACATGCATGCTTAAGGAAGTTTCTTTGCCTCATACTCTCAGCATTAAATTACATAACACTCTGCAAAGCTGTCCCTGTTGAGTATGGTTTTCTCATCCAAACATCCATCTGTTCTTTCTTTCATTTTCCTCTGGAGTAAGATACTCAGGCTTAAACCCTCAGGAATAAATTACATGACTATTAAAGGCTCTGAATTCTGTAAATGCAGAATCTTGCTTGTTAGCAGCTGATTGTCTGATCAGCTTTGCAATGATCCATAGCTTATCTTAGGGAAAACACTTTGTGCAAAGTGGAGTATATGCCTGACAGGCCGCCTGTCCATCAGTGGGCACTTAATAATTGATATACTAACTTCAGAACTGAAGACTCTGCAGAGAGAGCAGAGCTGGATTCGAACCACCAGACATTACCCACTGTGCCCCCCCCCGCCTTCAATCACCCTGAAAGGCTTGTGTCAGATTATGCATCATAGGAAAAATCAGCATAACCATCCTGAGCTGAAGAGAAAGAATGTGTCCACGTCAGCCTCTCTGACTATTTATCAAAGCTCTTGTAGAAGTCAAAACCTTTAGCAAACAATAATAATCTCCATGCTGTGTCACCAAATGACAGACACGGAGCCTTTATCCAAAGCTCTTCTTGGAGTTTAGAGTTCATACAGAACACAAATGGGTATGTTATGTTTACTCCTTCCCTTAAAATCGGCCACTTCGATTCCAAGTAGAACTGCTGTAACATTAGCTAAAATAGCAAAAATGATTTTGGCACCATGCAACATTTCCACAAACCTTATTAGGAAATGATGGAATAACTCATTTTTCTCTTTCGATAAGACAGCATAAATCTGAATGCCAGAAGGAAATACAGCATTGACTGTATACAACTAAAAGAATTCAGACCGTAAAAATTCATAATGAATACATCTATCAATCTATCAAACGACTTCAACCCTTCCATTTGGTGTGGGGTCGTACAAGGCCTGGAGCAAATCCAAGGCAACATTAAGACCCCTTGGACAGGATGCTGGTCTATCACAGGGCACACACACAAACACAAACACACACATTAGAGGTAATTTCCAAAATCCTGCTTAGTGTACTTGTTCTCCTTGGTAGGCGTGTTTCAAATCTCTCAAATGGCTTGGATATTGCTTGTCAAATAATTTTTCCAAGTGAGATCTCTGACCATTCATGCCCTTTGCTATTCCAAAGCCACAGCATTTTGCTTTGAGTTTGCTCCTGCTATCACTGTTCAGCCAAAAGGGGGCATTTCTGCCAAAGTGGTATCTGTTTAACAGACACAGGCAGGATCTCTTGAGTCCCCGCTGATGAGAATCATCTCCGCAGCATGATTTTGGCACCTCAGTGCTTTTAGTGCCTGGATGGAGCACTCAGGTATGTAAAGCTTGCCGTTTACATTCAGAATAACCAGTTTGAACATTTACATCACCATATGTTAAGTATAATTGCATGTAGTACAGTGCAGATCTTTTGGCCCGGTTGGTAGTTCACTGAATCCCATCTTCCCGTCTGTGTGTGGAGTTTCACATTTCCCTTGGCTGGGATTCTTCCACCATCCAAAAACATGCACTTAGGTGATCCGGTGTCTCTAAATGATTCATAATATGAGACTGTGCATGCTGTGAGATAACTGGCATCCCGTCCAGAGTATCCCATCTCAGAACCTGTGCTTCCTGGGATAAGCTCCAGGCCCCCTGTGACCCTGCACTGGACAAGTAGTTGGCAGATGGACAGATGAATAGCGATATATAATTGCTTTATATTGGAATGTGTAATATGCTTAATGTTCCCTTGTTTGATTCTCCTGGCAATAAAGCACATGTAGCCAGTATTTCATGCTACCTTTAGTATTTGCAGCAAAACAAATAGTTCCCATTGCAGTGGCACTGCATGTGTTATGTCACCAGTTAAGAGACACGGATTAGACTATAAGATATTCCAGTATACTGTTGTGCATATATCATTTCATATATCAGTGCATTTTTAACTTCCTTTCCTTGATGGTACATGTTTTTTTTAATCATGCAAGTTCAAAGGACTCCACACAAATAATCACTAAAGGATATATTAATAATTCAGCTCTCCTGGTAAATCCTCAGAGAAAACGATGCCCATTTGATAATTTACGGCACCGTTCTGTCAGACAAGGAGCCTGTGAAATGGTGTATCTGCCGAAATGGAGGGTGAGGCCGCGGGTTTAAGGGGATCATCGGCGGCCCGCCTGTGTTTCTCTGTGACTGTGATCAGTCACTCGCTAAAGTGGGCCGAGCGGAGCCCCTGAAAGCAGAGCTTTTAAAAATTCAGCGAAGGGCTGCGGCTGTCTGCTCCCTAATGGTGCGTGGAGACCCATTTCAGGTAGAAGTGATGTCTGCACAGAGGCAAATCAAGAAGGCAAAAAGGCACAAAGCAGAATGAGAACGAAGTTCTTCACTTCTTAAAAAATATTTTAAGCATGACACAAATTGAAAGAAACTGCATTTTGCCCAGACAGATTCATCCTCCTGACTCACAAATCCTCTACAAGTACTTGACCTCTGCTACCTGACACAGGCTCTAGACTCACTGTCACCCCAGACTAGATAACTGAGCATGGAAGTATGAGTAAATATGATATGGATTAATTAACACTGTGTATCAATATCTGAAGTGTTAGGAAGCAGACTGCAGGAGAACTATGGGATTCACACAGTAGGACCCACGGCATGTGAACAACTAGAATCATACCAAGTATAAAAATAAAACATCAAACCTTCATTCATAAAATTGTTAGGTGTTTTTACTGCTACTTTAAGGACTTTTTTTTTTACAATGACTTCATGTACAAAATGACTTAAGGCACTTTCATACAATTTCATTGCATTCATCCACTCATCCATCCTCCGATCACTTATCCAGTGGCAGGGTGATTACATGTATATTTTTTCTGTTTTATAGTTAAGCAGTAAAGCTGGAAATAGAAAAAGAAATTACTAGAATGAAAGAAAATAATAATAATAATAATAATAATGAAGTAGAAGAAGAAAAATGGTGTGGAACCAGATATATAGTTTAATTCCAAACCACCCACAAGGACACGGAAAGGTGTTTAGGGAAATGCATTCTGAACAAACAGCCAAATAAAATCTATCAACTGACTGAAAAAGTAAATACAAAAGTAAACAATGCTGACAGCATACGAAAAATAAAGGTAAAACATACGGTGCTGATGACATGTTAAATGTGGCAGCAAAATTAATAATCTGAACATAGTTAAGACTGTGCCTGCAGCTGGGTTGAAGGTCAGTACCGTAACTTCGGTCTATCAGCCTCGTTCTTTACCGGTCGAGCTACTGGGGGTGCATCAGCTCTTTTCCCATCATGCAGACCCTGCGCTGTAACCTGGCACCGCAATCATTAGCTTACATATCAAGCATGTACCCGTCAGCAAAATGCAGCCTACATATGTTGGTACAAGAGGCAGAAAACACAGAATCAGTGTATTCTCTGCAATTTTTACATTTTACTTAGAAGGTGGCACTCAAACTTCACTGCATTGCGTCCGAATCATATACTTCCAGTGCAGAACCCAAACTCCTTGCCGCAGGTAATAACGAGAAATCCAGGCCAAGGACATCAAAAATGCATGTGATAGAAATAAATATTTCATGTCAGGTGAGATATGGACATTTTTATATGCACTAAAATTGCTCTCAGCTGTCTAAAGGTAAAAGTAGTTGTTTTCTTCAGAGTGATAGTTTTGGCAGCTAAATAACTCAAATAGGCTATTGCAGCATAGCTTTATACTTTACTAAATTAATTATTCATGCATTTAGATTTTGATTGCATATATATTCTTCAGTTAAAATTCTCGATGTCAGCCATATAGTTTGTGTCTTTTTCCCCTTCCTCGGGAATCACTATAAAAGTTCAGTTCCCTCCACCTCCCTTTTCGCCTTGACTAGTCCAGCCACACCACACCAAAGAGATTTTTAATTTAACTTGGGATTTAGGTTCATTTGAAATTCATGGCGACACACAAGGCTTGTTGTCCAGAGAATGGCCTCTTGTTTTGCCCCGACACGCAGACGCATCCCGGTAAATGGCTGGCAATATTAAAGGAGTTTGCTGCTAGTCTCAGTGCAATTACTTTAAATGACATATAACACACTTCTGCTTTCTAAGGCAGAGAAAAACACATTGACCCGTAATTTGCGCGCAGAATAGCGATATTGTGTGTTTGTTTACTTTCGGGTTTTATATTGATTGTGTGCCTGATTGTTAGAGAGGGACTAATTACTTAAGAGTTACATTTATGATAATGGTGCATTATTGTTGTTCCGTATTACAGAAGTTATACGGATCAATACATTTTAGCATTGTCAAAAAATTAGGCTGAAAGTCAAACACAGTGCTAAACTTTTATGTATTTTCTATAATAGTACAATGGGTGCGCTACTGCTCCTATAACCATAACTTAATTTTCAGGGTTTTTCAATTTGATTTTCAATTTGAGACAAGTCTGCACACACATGCACACGTATTTACATGTACACGGGTAGGACAACAAACCTGAAACACTGGCAAAAATAGTGTTTGAGGTTTCACGCCTATATATGCTTAGCCTGGTGGGCAATCTTCACCGAATGCACATTCCATCAGTAAGAACAGAGTGTGAAGGTTGGATTAGCAGTGCAGTCGCACAGCTTTACGTAAAATATTGCAATCCACACATCATAATGGAGACATATCAGAGTTCAAAAGAGGACAAATTGTTGATGCACGTCTCGCTGGCGCATCTGTGACCAGGACAGAGAGTCTTTGTGGAGTATCAAGAGCCACGGAATGCAGGGTAATGTCAGTACGCATACCACCACGAAGGACGGACCACATCCAGCAGGAGTAACGGTGGACACAGGAGGAAGCTGTCTGGAAGGGAAGTCCTGGCACTAACCCGGACTGTATCCAAAAAACATACAAACCACAGCTGTCCAACTCACTGCAGAATTAAATGTGCACTGAGACTCTCCAGTTTCCACCAAAACAGTTCATCGGGAGCTCCAGAGGGTCAACATACATGGTCGGGCTGCTATAGCCAAACCTTTGCTCACTTGTGCCAATGCCAAACGTCAGTTTCATGGGTACCAGCAGCACATATCTTGAGCTGTGGACAATGTGAGACATGTACAGTATTGCTCTCTTTCCCACATCCAGGAGGGTGAAGGTGTGGAGAAGCCCAAAAGAGTCTTACCATCCAGACTGTTGCGTACCCAGAGTGTAGCACAAGGGTGGGTCAGTGGTGGTTTGGGTAGGGTGACCAGATAATCCATGTCAGCTAGGACAGGAATTGTAAATTACCATTTCAATTAAAATGACTCGGATTTCACTTTAGCACTGAGTTCTTGCTGTGTGCTTATTGGTCAGTCTCCTTTAATCATGCATGTGTCACTAATGCTAATGTGAAACAGCTGGATGAGTCTTTCAGTCCAGGAAACGAACCAGTCAAAGCAAAAGAAGAGCTGAACTATTTAGCCGAGCACAGGAGCCTTTCAGTTTGAAAGTAGTTTGTAAAACCCGAAGTAGCTCAAAGTGTCCTCCCTGATATGGATTATCTGGTCACCTTAGGTTTGGGCTGCAGTATCTTGGCATTCCCTAGGCCCACTTTTTGTTCTAGATGGGTGCATCACTTCCAAGGACTACAAAACCGTTATGCAGGACTGTGTTGACCCAGTCGTTCAAACATTGTACACTGAAGGTGATACTTTGTATCAGGATGTTAATCCACCACCACACAGCAAGACTGGTGACAGAGTGGTTTGATGAACATGAACGTGAAGTTGAACATCTATCATGGTCCGTACAATCACAAGATTGGAATATTATTAAGCCATTTTGGGGTGTTTTGGAGGAGAGTCAGGAAACATTTTCCTCCACCAGCATCATGGAGCGACCTGGCCACTGTTCTGCAAGAGGAATGGCTGAAAATCCCTCTGGCCACTGTGCAGGACTTGTATATGTCAGTCCCAAGATGAAAGGATGCTGCATTGGCCTTAAATTGAGGCCCAACACCATACTAATAAATTATTATGGTCTAACACCAGAACCTGTATTCTGATGATCTAACACAAAGCATCAATCAAAACAGACTGCGACTGTTGTCCTATCTCTCTTAATTATTCAGAGGGGTATTCTGGGCGTAACAAGAAATAAGCTAATGAAAATGGCACATCACCACACCTAAGGCAGCGGTGCGTGATTTACCAGTACAAGGACACATTTGCCTGGCAAGCCAGATCGCTTTTCGCCCAGGGAAATGAATATGCTCATGTACATGTGCAAAGGCACGGACACATTATCTACAAGAGCACCACTGTTCTACCTAAGCATTTTGAGGTGAAGCAGGTGTGTCATGAGGTAGCAGCGATGTTTTCTGTCATCATTAGATCACCCGCTCAGTGCCGAAAGCAGAATAAAGTCGTCAGAAGATGGCGAAAACAGAAGCTCGCTGGTGAACGAGCACAGCGGTTGGGAACAGGGACTTAATTGTACCTGTGTGTTTTTTTTTTAATTTTAATTATGGGTCTGCAGTTCACAAAATATAAGTAAAAGTGCAATCTTTATTCAAACAAAACACAACCTACAGCTTTTAAGATGTTTTAAAATGTTCAAATAAAAGGCAATAGGCTGTTGTTTTTCTACATCTCACAATTTAGATTCCTTACCAGGTTACAGACGATTCAGGTCTTCTGCCAGCTGATCCCTCCTTGCCCGTGCTGCTGCCGGCGTACACTCCTTTGTTGGCTTTGGCACTCTAATGTGTCCTCATTTATTTCCAACAGACATCCATCATGCATGAAATGTTACGCAACATACAACATGCCGCAAAGACTGCCGCGACCTTTTGAGGGCTGTTGTAATGTTCTTATCTGAAATTCTGAAATGCATTTTCAACAATCCAAATGTCCTCTCAATTATAGTATGTACATAATTCTGATAATGAACTCAAACGATTTTTTAATGATCCGGTTTGTTCTTTACTTAATATATATATTGTCCTTTTGGTGTTTCATTAAACAGTATGATTACGTGAAAGGACCAGATGTACTCTGTAATAAAACATGTACAAATGAAACAAAATAAAAAATCATTTGTGCACCTCGAGGGCGTAACCTGTGTCCATAACAAGTCATGCACCCGCATGTTTCTAAAACATGCCACTTACTGTAATACAGTTTAACAATGCGCCACTGACTTTAGATGTGGTTTTTGTTGGTCAAAAGCACAATGTCATTTTAGTGCCTCCCTAATTTAAAAAACACCGCTCCCACGAGCGGAAAGTTGGTGCAAAATCATTTGCTATTTTAATGACGTGCACGCATGGCGTGACTAAGCAATGCGCTGGTACGAAATTAGCAGAACCGCTTTGCGTCGCGCTTTGCGCTGGTGGAAGATAGGCCACCAGGTGTTTCAGTTCTATTGTCCAACCGCTGTATGTAAGAGTTTTATTACCTTTTAAACAGTCTGTAGGGCTTGCAAACTTCCCAAATGCTTTTGATGTAGCTAATTTTTGCTGTATAATGGAAGAATGTACATGTGCTGTAACATTTCTTGCGTACACAAGAGTTTGAAAGCAAGAGTGTCACACCAGATGCGGGAGAGTTGGCAACGTTGAATTTTTAAGTTGGATGGATGGAGAAATGGAATAAAAACAACCCAATATTTAATCGGTGTATATTTATTGTGACCAAAATAACTTTATATTATTTTAAATTGATGCATATGATCTTCAAGGGTTTAGCTAGAAATGAATTATGGGCCCTCAGACAAATTGCCCCCTTGGGCACTTTAAATCTGAAGAAACATAGGGGGGGTTTGCCTTGGAGTGCTGGGCACCCTACAAAATATTTTGGGGCCCCCATACAGTGCTGGGCCCCCTGAATCTGCCAGGGTATCCATGCCCCTCTGATGCCCCTGATATTCATGATTCACGTTTCTACTCCTGCAATATTAATGTCTTATAGACTTTTGTGGCTAAGGATCAATGCTTAGAAAACAATTATTGTCCCAGGAATCTGGTCTGTCTGAATACAGATCAGCTAAACCGTCAGCAGCTGGTTTGGGAAATCAAGATGCTGCAAATTCCCCCCCCCCCCCATGCATTCTTTTAACGGTGTCTTTCACTTTGAGCATAACAAGGAGGGTGCCAATGGAAACAGAATGTTGTCAGGGTGGGTGGGGCGTGCAGATAGTGAGCAGTGTTAGGTACAGTGCGTGTGCCACAGAGCTCAGCAATTACCCCATTTTCAAAAGCCCGCTCCATTTTTCTATAAGTGATCGTAGTCTGGTGCAGTAAAGTCATTAGTGAGGATCCATATTGGGCTTTTAATCAGCTTAGCGGCTTCTTCCAAATCAAAGCTCAGTCAATAATTTACCCTTCCCTCTCTCATCTGCGTAGACCTGGTAATGTAGAATCAGACCAAGTGAAAATTACCATCCTAATTGCTACTTCAGTCCCTTGCATTAATTATCCACATGGGCTTTTAACATGGCCGTTAACTGAACAAGGAGAGAAAAAAATAGGCCCTTTATCTTTTTGTGGTGTTCCTCTGTGGATTTATTGCCTAAAATAACAAGTGTCCAAGCTATAAGAGCTTAAAAACTAATTCTGTGACAAAGTAAGAGATGGAATTTATTGATTTGGGGAAAAATAAGTAGACATTTTGGAATTGCATTGTTTGCTTATTATATGTTGAAAAAAAGGTTTGCAATTGGTAAATTCATATTTTTTTTCTAAAATTGTTTGCTGAATGATGGTGCTGAATGAAAACGCAGTGGAGCAGGAATCAAAAGATAATAGTTCGCAGAATGGGTCAAATTTGTCTTTGAATATTGATTTAATTGGCTCTCTGGTGCCTCTAGTGGCTCAATAAGTGGAAGTCATGATTTATGTTCCACTGGGCATTTGTTTGTCTCTAATATGACGGGCCTATGACTCAGGCAGGCATACAGTTCAGATAGCCCAGCTAGATCCCTTGAATCACACCTGTGCAGAGGAGACTCTCAGCTGTCATGGGGAAAATAGTTTGGTGGATCCCTGGAGGAGTATCGCTGCTCCCCGCTCAGCTCCTAGCCACTGCTTCATTTCACTGGATCAACATGCCCAGAGATTCCCGGAAGACTCGGCGGCGTCGAACGCAGCAGTGCAGGGGACCTCGCCAACCTCCCAGGTGCCGCTGTTACACCTCAAAGTGAAACTGGGAGCAGCCGCACTCGCTGTTCCTTTGAAGTGCCATGGAGGATGTGCTATGGGGAATTCGATGGGGAACCATAAATTAAAGAAAGTACGCCTGGGTCACACCACATGCACTGGATGAGGGGGAACCATAAAGAAGAATGCACTGGTTCAAAGGTCAGCCTGGGTCACATTGTAAGAGTATCCAGAGACATTCAGTGATGAACACTGTATCCGTGTAATTACACTCTACGATATCAAGTCACAATCAAACTACAAGTAAAAAAGTAAACATGTCAGAGCAATAGGTTATTTCTTATCTGTTAGTATTGTTAAAGTGCGCTTTAAAATGATGTCTGTTGCCGTTGAAGGATCCTCAAACAAAATAAATGCATCTGTTTTATCCAGTAGAAGGGGTGCCAGGAAGCACAGGGCCGAGGACATCCCTGATGAGATGCCGCTCTGTCTTAATCTAGAGACAGATTCAGCTAACAGTGCTTTGGGACTGTGACATGAAGCCACCCAGTAGTGCACAGCCAGACGTGACACGCGGGAATCGGATCCCCAGTGCTGGCAGTGTGAAGCTGCCGTGTTACCCACTGAAACCACTGAATAGTGCAGCCATCACAGCTGCTGCCTCCATAGTCCTGAGCAGGTCTCGCTTTGTGTGTGCCCACTTAGCAGGCTGGCCATGTGACATCACAGAGCCCCAATTTAACACTACCAGGCAACTCCCTCCAGGTTAATTTCCCTTACTTTTCCCAAAACCTCATGTTTATATGTGAAGTATTGTTTGTGTGTGTGTGCGTGCGTGCGGGAGGATTAGGTCGTCATGTTGCAATTAGAGTTTTCCCCATAGAAATGAATGGAGAGTCCCCACAAGGATATAATTACAAACCTGTGTGTATGTGTGTGTGTGTGTAATCCTCAACCACTTAATTTATGTTATGTGGACAGTTAAAGTGTGTTGTCCGAAATCTGAGAAGTGTCAAAAGACACAAATATTGCAGTCAGTTTTCCCAGACGCACAGTTAATTAGCTGAGAATTTGTGGTAATTGGAGATGACTGCCACAATACAATGCCTCTTATGCATTCACTTTGGAATAGAAGCTTTGTTATCAAGTGCGCTGAAATCCAGGCAAGAAAACAAGTCTGGGTTCTATGCATATGTATAATAGTATTTGTCAATAGTTTACAAATCACTTGTAGGGGATTTGTTACTACCCCATAACACTAATACAAATAAATGCACTCAGATGGAGTTGATTTTTAAATTGATTATAATTGGCATATGTGTTATAAGAACTCTTTTTTCCCTTTCATATAATTGAATTTAATATTTACTCAATGGCACATTCAGTTTCCTGGGATTCAACAACGCACCTGAGAATCGCAGCTCAATTTGTGCTTTATCATGTCATATTAAAAGTTCCTCACTGGAAGGAAATGAATGAAACACATTTATGTTGGACTAATAAATACCTGCTTATCATTCAAACTAAGTGGTCGTGGTTTGAAAAAAGTATGAGCCAAATTAATTACACAGTCCGTCTTATTTCATCTCTGTGATTATCCTGTTGATTAATGAGCCAGTTACTGTAGACAGGTGGGAATCGTTGTCCCGGGTTACAAAATTAAATTCCCACTTCCAATAATTAGAGATACCAAGTCTTTGCATTTGCATAAATGTTATTGTTTATATACTGGAAATGTGGAGAGAGCAGACGACTGAAATGTTTAGTATGGTGGGGAATTCTGTTCCTTTTATATCTCATTCCAACCATTTTCCATGATCACTTTGTCAGTACAAGTAGAAGAGCTTGGAGCCAGTCTCAGGAAGCACCTGACATGAGGGGATACCATAGATAGGGTACAAGACCATCTCAGTGTGCATATACAGGGGAATTGAGAGACACAATACACCTAACCTGCTTTCACTTAAAAACAAAGAGCTAGGAAGTGAGCCCACACCACAGAGAGCCAGACCAGGAACTGACCCTACACCACACAAAGCCAGCTTAGGAAGTGAGCTCACACCACACAGAGCCAGACCAGGAACTGACCCTACACCACACAAAGCCAGCATAGGAAGTGAACTCACACCACACAGAGCCAGCACAGGAAGTGAGCTCACACCACACAGAGCCAGCACAGGAAGTGAGCTCACACCACACAGAGCCAGACCAGGAACTGACCCTACACCACACAAAGTCAGCATAGGAAGTGAGCTCACACCACACAGAGCCAGCACAGGAAGTGAGCTCACGCCACGCAGAGTCAGCACAGGAAGTGAGCTCATGCCACACAGAGCCAGCACAGGAAGTGAGCTCACACCACACAGAGCCAGCATAGGAAGTGAGCTCACACCACACAGAGCCAGCACAGGAAGTGAGCTCACACCATACAGAGCCAGCACAGGAAGTGAGCTCACACTCATGGACACATGAGGCCACAGTGCCATTCTCCAAACTACCCTAGTAACAGTCACTGCTTTTGAAATGTCTTCTTCCAGCAGCAGCATCTCTGAGCCTTCATCTTAATGAACCCAATTTACCTGTGTTTCTCTGCACCTGTGTAAAAACAGAGACTTTCATTAGGCAAACCACAAAGCAATCTCGTCTGGTAAATCAAACCAATTATTTAAGAAGAACAAGCCACTACAGAGGTGCTGACTCCTTATCACAAACACTGGCTGTGAATTTAGGCTGGGAAGAAGCTTTTCAGTAGTCCTGTCCCTTTTTTGTTCTTGAAGGAGTGTCATAGGTACTGCACATCACTGATGTTTATAAATTATCCAGCTGATGGATGTGGTACACAGTCCCATCCTTTGGGTAACAGGAAGGAGACTAAAGCACTATGCAACATACACTCCAGAGTGTAGCCTGCAGGTACTGTCGATTTAAGCAGAAAAGCAGTAAGATGTGACTAATGATACCTGAAGTCTAAACTATTCAGGTGCAGATAAAGTGTTAATTTGGAGACTGCGGCAGAAACCTCAGCACAGGTCTCCAAGATTACAGCAGAATGTACCCAGTGAGTCCATGTTCATGTAGAAAATCCACCATCAGTTTCTATGCTTGCAACTTATTCCTGAAAGTAGAACATTCATCTAAATGTTCAATATGGTTCAGAATCGTGGGTTAACTCCACCTTGGCTCTATATATATGGAGGTTAAACGTTCTCCCCATGTTTGTGAGTGTTTCCTTGGGGTACTCCAGTGAACTGGTGAGTCATTCTCATAGTATGTGAGTGTGTGCCCTGTAATTCCATCCTGGTCACTGCTGTGTGTCCTCTGTTGCCTGGGTTAGGCTCCAGCTCACTGTGAGCCTGTATCAGATAACAGGTGTAAAAGGTAGCTGGATGTTAGAGATGTGCAAATAAATACGTTGTGCATAAACATTAGGAATGCCTACTCTTTCGTTGAAAGGTATTGACCTGCTGAAAGCTATGACCCCTAATTGATTTACCTGTTAAATCCATTTCCATCAGTGTAAATGAAGGGAAGAAGACCTGTTAAAGTTCGTTTGTTTTATGATTGGTAACACTTTTTTGAATCCCATCTATGAAGACGTTCATAACAAATTATAATGCATTCATAAAGAATTATAAACATGGCTCTAAATATTTATAAAAAGGCATAACACAATATAGCCATGTTCATTATGCATTATGATTACTTTATGATGCTCTCTAAAATATCTATAATGTACTATAGATACCTTTATAATGCCAGTACAATGCATCCTTAATTCTTATACCAACCATTATAATGCATTACGAAGATACGTATCTATAGCGCATTATACATGACAGCTTCATTGGAGCTTATGAAGCATTATAATCAACACTATAATGCCTTATGACTGTCAATAGAAGATACTGTAATGCTTTAATAATTCTTATACTGACCATTATAATGCATTATGAAGGTATCTGTAATACATTACAGATGACAGCTTTAAGTAAAGTGTTACCAAAAGATTTATTCAAGTGCGTTTGAATGTGGTGTCACAGGGGTGGTTTTAGTGTGTCAGGAACTGCCGTGCTGCTGGGTTTACAAGCCCAACAGTATCCTGTGAGTGTCTGGAATTGGGCACCAGTCAAAAGACGCCCAGGCAGCTCAGTGCAGCTGGGGGAGACACAGGGGCAGCATCCCTGCCGAGCATTTTGACACCTCGTTAAGTCAATGCCCCTAATTACTGACACCGTTCTGAGGGCAGAGGGCTTGCAATGTAATACCGGGAAGGTGACCCTAATTGTTCTGTATGCTCTTTATGTACATTTACATAAAATAACACAAGTGGAACAGTACCAATATTTTCAGGGTGTGATATACGTATAAGGGATTCAGAGTATGACCAGGATAGCATGTGGTTTAAAAATAGTGAAAGTGGCTCATTGTAGGGAATTTTGATGCATATTGTATCACTCCTACTGGGAGAACACATATGCAAAGACCTACGAATCCTACAAATAGTACTGCTTATTGTTTATATTGTAAAACGGCACCTGTTAAGCATGAATAAACATTACAATTGAGTTATAATGGAAAGGACACTGATGTTAGGTATTGTAATATAGCAAGCTTGGCATTGACCTTTGTAGGTGAAATATTCAGCTGAATTGCATTAATGCTTAAACTGCAAGTTGCCTGAACCAAATCTCTTAGGCCGGCTAATAGTAGTGAATACAACCTTCAGCCATTCAGGTTTTTCTCTTGCTTGTTTTACTTGCGCTTTTACAATCTCCACATAATTATGGTGCACAGGGAAGCCATAGATGAGGTCAAATGGCAACACATTGTTTCCTTATAAGAGCAAAGGAAAAAAAAATACTCCTGACACTCAACATCTCTCTTTACCATAGGTAGCTATACAATCTTCACGGTATTAGCAAGCTAAGCCAAATTGATATTCAGATTTTACAAAAAAAATTGTAAACATTGGAACATTGTTCCAATGTTCAGAAAACACTGCAGCTGTGGAGAATAAGCTGGTAACGCTCTGTGTTTGCCCACGGCAGGGAGGTGGAAGGAGAGTGAACGTGAAACTCTTTTTCTATACGTTTATTGAATATGTGTTGCCCCTTCATTGTGTTTGCCTGCTGATGCACTTTGCCCTGAATGGCTGTGTCAAGATCAAAGCCTGTTCACCAAAATGAGGTTTAGGATCGAGCTGTTCTCTTCAGTCCAAAGAAAGCTGCCCTCTCTCTGTGCTGTCCCATACCTTCCGTGTCTTTTGTTCATCGATGTACAACTGTGTCTTTTACGCTTAATTTCACTGATCAGAGGTCACATCAAGACAATAAATCAGACTTTTTCTCTATCATCAGGCCATTTACATTTAGCTCCAATGCAAAAGAATATAGATTGTCATTAACCTGTTAGAAAACTACATAATACTGGTAAGTTATAAGTAGCGACCGTCCTATAAAATTGCACTAGTAGTATTTGGATTTTGAAACAAGGAGGAGATGTATAGATTGGCACTAATATAAATTGATTGGTAATCCTAGCCTCAGAAAACAAAGGTTCATTTCCGAGATTAGTGATGCCTGCCTTCAGGATCCCCTGAGCCACTGCAGCCATGATTTACCACCACAGACGTTTGACGGACAGCATCCATTCAGCTGAGGGGGAAGTGCAGGCTGTCAGATGGCAGACCAGAGCAGGCGTGGAAGCTCATCTCTGTACGGCTCACAAAGTAAAGCCGGGGAGACTCACAGCCGGCTTCTCTCCACCTGTACACTGGGGCTTTCCAGAAGACAAGCCCCTGCTGCCCAGGAGAATCTGTTCCTGGTATCATCCTCGACCTGATGTTTCCTTCCGGGACCCTACAGGCAGCGGTATCTTAAGTACATCTGTGAAAACGTGCCTCTTTTGCACACACTTTCAGCCTCCCTTCGATGTCTCAGGGGGTATGCTTGGGAACATCCCAGCAGAGTGGAGAACTGGGTTGTGTCCATGTGAAGTTACGCCTCTGAACTGATAGGAATTAATGTGCTGAATGATTTACAGTTTGATGTGCATGAATAGCCTGTGAGCCTTATCTGAAGAAGACTTATCTCACACTGACAGAATTTACACTGTGCTGTATAATACGGTATAGATTGACTGTCATCCCCTGTCTTCACTTTCTAAGTACTACTATATCCTTTATAAATCAAGAAAGAAATGGAAAAATACTAACATTTGATGTTTACTGGTGTAATGTAAATTGTTATTGCAGTTGATATGGGATGCTAAGCACTTCAATTAATTGGGCATATTTAAAGATTTCAGTCTGTGCCACTTGTGATGCATTAAGTGGTGACAGGAAAAAAAACAATGATGCATGACATAAATCTAATCTAACTTGTGTGGGTTTTCAGCTGGAGCTTTCTATAAAGATTGTTCACAAAAAAATGCTGTTTCATGTAAACATATCATTAACAAAACAGGACAGCTCTGACTTGTTGGTCAATTGGCAGTTAGACAAATGAGTCATTTTTAAATTGATGTGACATTTGTAAAACAGGCAGTGGTTTGAAACAACATTTATGCAATATCAAAGCTGGAATTTACTGTATTAACAGCTATATGGATCATGTTAAAGGAAATTGATTAATGTTAGCTTTGACCTTTTAGGTCATATTTAATATTTTGTTCTTTTGAAAACTGCATTAACAATGGAGTACAACATTGAAAAGGTCACAAGGTGTGTCAGACTGTGTGACCTTTCACCAGGTGACACACGCCACATCTCACCATTCCATTGGACAATGTCCCAGGTTTGCTTCTGCTTAAAAGGCGACACACTGGAAGAGAATGTGAAACGTAGCTGTATTATGTAGGTGTACTGACTGAGATATATGGTATAAAGGATACAGACAGCAGTGTCAGAGGCTTGATAAAAAGAGACAATCAGACAATATGCCAGTGGGCTAAACTGCTCACTATCCCTACATTGTCACTACACATATACCTCCACAGCCAAAGGATAGCATAACTAGGAAACATTTTCTTCCTGAAATAAGTTTACGCCTAAAAGATTTACAGCAAGCATTAAATACACACCACTCGCTGGATAATGATGGCAGAGTGCATTACATACAAAGGGGACATTTATAATAAAACATCGATTTTTGAAGTTTTCTTGTCATGCATTTTCAAATTCTAATTAATATCCAGTTTGAAAATAAAGTCCCCCTATAATAGCAAAAAAATGAGAATGAGAAAAAAATTATTTAATATTAATGATGATACTTGGCTAACTGGCCAGGTGCGTGTAGTGTAAAGTATCTTGTTTATAATTTGTTTGTTGACTGAAGTCAGCTATTAAATCCATGTCATGTAAATCCACATGAGTGAGTCTGCCACTCATGGCAGGGGTACAAAGTAACCTGGGATGCTTTTATAAATGTGCGTGTACCAACTTTTCCAGAGACACAATTTAAATATATTTAAAAGACCACAAAAAATTGTCTGTATCCTCTTTCTGTGGTTTCACGAGATTTGAACTGCAAATAGCCAAGGTGAAGTGTTCATGACAGATTTAAGTCAAATGCAAATTTTCCCTGCCCCAGCTTAGCTGTTACCTGTGAGCAAAGTGTCACACTCTGCATTACATATTCCGTATTTAGCTATGTGGCTGAAAACCGACACATGACAGCGTCAATCACCGCCATGTCAAAATGCACATCACCCTGATATTTTCCCAGAGTAAGAGTAGTTTTGTCAACATCAGCAATCCTCAGCTGGATGTCTTAGGAAACGAGGCAATTATATGTCCACCACTGTGCTCAACTGTGACATTACGAAGGATGTTTTGGTTTTTCCTCTTCCCAAATGTATGGATTTCCAAGACCAATAGAAATACGAGAAAGGATGAATAGATCTATTCACAGATGTCTGTGATTTGTGAGGTATGATTTAACCTCTGCATTCAAGCACCAAGCCCTCCTTCCTTTTCAGCCTCCAGGATCTATGGGGATACAAACTTAATGGTAGCGCAGTAAAAATTATTGCACAGTACACTTCGGTACTATGCTGCTGAGGCATCATGACAGATGGCACCATGTATTCAGGTATTCACCATCACGTCATGTTGTCATCAGATTTTTTTCAGACACATCAACGTCCTCCAAACATAAAAATATAGCACCAAAAAATGCCCTTTTCTGTGGAACTGAAATTTACGTGCAGTCCTATGCGCAGTGTTTGTATCACCATAAGAGCTGTTTATAAATATTAATGATTTATGTGTGCGTGAGGAGCTCAAACGCCAGGAGCTGTTTTAGCAGTTTATTGAAGCTTCTTTATTAATGTGATATGGGCCATTTATTCTCATTTACGTGCAAAAGCAGCTCGAGCCTTAAGCCGCTCAGGCGCTGCTGATAATGCGATGATATCTGATGCTGTTCTGAGAGTTTTCACACATTTAGAGCTCAGCAATTAACTGCTCTGTAGCAGCTGGCGACCAGCGTATCATGTGATGTCAAACTCTCTATTATTATTGTTGTTGTCGTTGTTAATAATGCACAAGTCTCCTCTTGGAATTCCTCTCAGTTCCCTCCCTTAGTCCAAATTGGTGTCTCTAAATCAAGACACATGCAGAACCAAAGAATCGTCTGAAGTTCATTCACATTTTGTGTAATTCTCATTTTTTGTTAATAGATTAAATTTTGTTTGTTTTGTGTTTCATTAATTAATACATCTATTTGCTAACACTTTATAATAGCTTTCCTCAATAAGTTATTAAAAAATATTGTTACGTTCTGCCCGTCATGTCTGCCTGACCCTCTTGTCTGCTCCCTAACGTGGCCCTGATGAGCCACACCTGGTGCTTGTTACCTTGGTTAGTCTTAAGTACCTGTTTGTCTCATCAGCCCCGGTCCAGTCATTGACGTTTCTCCTCCTGTCTGCCTGTGTCCTTCTCTGTACTCGCCTTCTCGTTTAGACCCCTCGCGGTCCTATTTGTTTCCCTGGCCCCTTTCAGTTAAATAAAACCCCTTGTTGTGTGCCAGCCTTCGAGTCCTTGTTCTCGCAGACCGTGTCAAATACTGTATTACAAAACATCATGTTACAAAAATATTACAAAACAGATCATGTTCATTCGAATATAAATGTTATTTAATGATTATTCATCTATTATGTCTTGTTTTAAAATTTTTCTAAATGACTAAAGAAATACCATGTAAAGTATTTTATTACGAGTCAGTAAGACAGTATTCGTGTTCACTACTCAATCATTAATGTCTGGCTAATTAAAAGATATCCTCACATATCAATTACACCTGTTTCATTTACCATAAGGTTCTTATTCATAGGTTGTACAGACTTAAAACCACCAATTTACCTCTGCTTTTTAACATAGAAAGAAATTAGGCCTTTACATGTTTACAAATCATTTGTTCATTAATTGTAGATCATTTGGCAGTACCTAATCTAAAGTTTGAACTGTTCATGTACTTTAAATGTAAAAGTTTAGTATGCATTAGTAAATTGATGGGCTTTGACTTAAAGTCTGTGCCCTAAGTAAGGGAGCAATTCATCATAAGGAGTGGTTGGTTAAAATGTTTAACTGCATGCTTATAACACAGAATAATAGGAACAAGAACAACACCAAATCAAAACTTCATGTTTATTTTGTGTAATATTTACAGCGTTCCTTTTCCTCAAACATCAATATCTTTCTAGAAGAAAACAACAGCATAAAGCATAAACAACAGCATAAAGTATAAAGTCCAATTTTGAACAAAAAACAACAAAATACTAAAGATTATGACATACTCATAGTAATGCTGAATCACAAGTTGAACCTGTGTTACCTGAAAAATCAAATAATTGAAAGAAAAATATAGTTGTGCCTTAATAATTGAAAATAAATAAAGAAATAAGATTTCCAGTGTCGAAGGTTGATGGTAAGTTGCCCCTGTAGACACCATAATACATTAAACATCATTTGATAACACTTACAAGTATTTGAATGTACATGAACTAACAATCAGTGACATGTTCTGTAATATTTGTCAATGATTAAAAAAGTGAAAGGTATTGTAAAATGTTACCATTTATGTATTTATTTTGGGGGTGGGGTGAGATAATGCTCTGTAAAATTTGTTACAGCCAAAGAAGGAATTCAAAAAACCAGAGAATAAATTTCCAATTCAGTTTGAATGACATATAAATCGCAAAATTTGGCATATACAAACGCTCCTCTACTTATGAACGTTCAACTTACGAACTTTCAACGAAGAGGACTCTAAGTCCAAATTGTGTTCACTGGGCTCCTGTTTCCTGTCTGCAACATAAATATTTTTTCCTGTGCTCCAGTTCCGCCTAGTACGACTTCTGGCCACTACTCCCGCCGCGCAGCAGCGTAGCGTGCGTACTCCCAGCATCCCAGTTCTTAGTACTTGCGTATACCCTTAAAATGATGTTGAATAATGACTTACGAACATTTCAAGTTGCGAACGGCCATTCGGAACGTATCTCGTTCTTGAGTAGAGGAGCGTCTGTATTGAATATTATAAATGGTAGTCTTTTAGTTTGCTACTTCCAGCAAACTAAAAGCAACAATGCCAGTGGAATTCAGAAACTCAGTCCTGGAGATGGGAGGCACTAGTGTTACCTAATGAACTACTATAGCTATAAAGCCCTTATAGATGGACACTGAACCCCAAATTGCTCCCGGTGTGCAGGTTGGCCCCTTGCATGGCAGCCTTTGCCACCGGTGTATGAATGGGTGAATGTGAGACATGAAATTGTAAAGCACTTTGAGTACTCGTAGGAGTAGAAAAACGCTATATAAATGCAGTCCATTTACCATTTATATAATTCCCTATATATATCACACCTCAAGAGACCACGGTTCAGGTCTCTGCCTTGGCTCGATGTTTCTGGAGTTTGCATGTTCTCTGTGTGCGCTGTTAAGTCCTATCTGTCCATCCCTCCTGTGTCTCCCTAATGAGCCATGCCTGTTATGCATTAGTCTTACCTCTCATTCCTGCCCTTGTGTAATGCACTCCAGCTGCCTCTCGTTCTGCCCCCTTGTTAGTCTTTGTATAGAGTTACTTCCCAGTCCTGTGTTCCCCAGTCCTGACATTAATGTTATTGCTCCCATGTGCTCTGGTTACTGTTTGCAGTTTATTTTGGTTGAGCCCTTGCAATCTAGTTGTTTCTGTTTAGTTCTTAGTTAATAAACCTTGCTCTGTTTCGTTCAACTCCTGTGTCCACATCCTTCATCTCGTTCTACACAACAGACAGATTCTCTGGCTTCTCCCCGTAGTCCAAAAACAAACTAATATTAGCTAGCGCTGCTAAATTGTCTATGGGTGTGCTGTGTGATGGGTTGATGCCCCATCCTGGATTATACCCTGCCTTGTTTGTAGCTTCTGGAGTTGGCTCTGTGACCCTGCGTAAGGCTGGAGGGGATGGCAGGTGGATGGATAATTTCTTTGGTATAGGTGAATAGGCAGATGGATGGATAATTTCTAGGGTATAGGTGAACATGCAGATGGATGGATAATTTCTATGGTATAGGTCAGGGGTGGCCAATCTTATCTGCAAAGGGCCGGTGTGTACAGCATGTAGGTTTTTGCTGCAACTCCCTAATTAGGTCACTAATTAGAGGACTGATTGGCTGAAGAGTCCTCACACCTGGGTTTG
>JAODKC010000043.1:14248199-14272809 GCA_026777985.1 Mormyrops attenuatus
ACACCTGGGTTTGAACAGCTGACCTAAAGGTTACCCCAAAAACCTGCATACACACCGGCCCTTTGCAGATAAGATTGGCCACCTAGGTGAATAGGCAGATGGATGGATAATTTGTATGGTATAAGTGTATATAACATATCATTATATTGTTTTAAATTTTGTGCTGGGGCTGAAGCTGAAGTCTAAAATGACCTGCGGAAGGTCCTGATGGAGACTTACTCAGCTGCGTCCTCGGCTGCCAGCTGACAGCTTCCTTTGCTTGGTCGCTAGCATGAGTGAAGGAGCGGGACCTTCATAGAGCCTCTGCATGGCTGAAGGACTTGTCTCTTCTCCAAATATATATACATATATACATTTTGCGGCATGGTTTTGGAAAAAAAAATCATCTAAAGTAGGTCCCTATTAACTACATGTAGAAGTAAAAATGCTACAGACTACATTATCTGAATGGTCACAGCTCAAGTGAAAGGATTCTGTCGTCTCTAATGAGATGGCCTTTTCTGTAAAACCTGGGCAAGGACACTAATTAAAATAATCTGAATGAAAGCCAGCATGAATATTACAGAAGTAAGCAGTTCACTCAGTAATCACCATAGGGAGCACACGGCTTCATGAGAGTTGCATGTACTCCACAGTGAAGGTACCGCAGGTATGAAGGAGATGAAGACCATACGCTCTGCTCCTGTGTCTGCTCCTGTTCTCCTCTGCAATGCACCACTAAAGTTGAAGGATCCAGTATTGACTGGAATGCTGCAGTCAGTTGTAGTACAGCATGGAAAAGGGTTATGATACACACCATGATACATGCCATTGATTTATTTTAGTGTTTGCCAATCCGGTCCTTGGGGAACCACAGACCATCCACGTTTTTGCACCTTCCCCTTAGGGAGTTGGAAAGGACCGAAAACATGGACTGCCTGGCAGAGAGTTGAGATGGAGCGAAAACATGGACTGCTGACAGAGAGCTGAGAGGGAGCGAAAACATGGAGCGACTCTGGGTCCCTGGGCACCAGTTTGGAAAACAGTGATTTATTTTATTCTTCCTGCTGATGTGCTGAGTGCCTTGCTGACATGTGACTATAGACAGAGAAACATGCGGTAACATTCGTCCGCCTGTAACGCGAAACCTCTGTGGATCTGGGGTAAGTTAGGAAGGGCTGCAACTGAATAAGGCGTCTTTCTAATAGTACAGCAGGACTTTCAGGAATTCAATTGTGCCCTAGGAGTTTGTAGAACACGAGACACAAGGAAACATTGAAACGTCTTAAAATAGAGGGTCTGCTCATTTCCCATGGGTGCTCAGCACGCGTAACTGAAACTATCGCCATTGACATGAACGATCGTATTACAAGCGTTGACAATTTCATTGCAACAATTTCGATGGATATTTTATGTCGTAAAAGTCTGAATTTATTTTCCAAATGGCTATACACACAGAGACACACACACACACACACATACACACACACATCAGTATATATGCCCAGGCTGTGATTTCAGATATTGCCCTTCCATTACCTGGCCTGGTTTATTTTTAGTGTATGTTTTGTTTTCATCACTCCCCAGTCAACTCCAGTTTCAAATAAACCACTTACTCCATCTTCCCTTACCAGAATTACGTAGCTGTTCTATCCTGACCCTGTCATACACTAACAGTACCTAAAAGCCCTTGAAATGAACAATATACCTAAATATTTTCTATCTGCCCGTTGTCCTTGACTACCATTGATCTAAGACTCCTACAAAGAAAGGGAACAAGGCTGGTGATCAATTGCCATTGTAATGCAAGAGATATCCCAGTTCTGCCCTATTGTTTCACATCCCATTGGCTCAAAGTGTATATATGTTTATAAAGCAGAGTATTTTGCTGATGCAGCAGTCCCTGCAGCTGGACAGAAGGAGGCACTTTTATATCCATACTGTAGGTTTCTCTCTGGATTAGGATGGTGCTGACTACATGTATTCTTTTGCAGGTTCTCCCTTTTAGTGGCCTCCACCCTGATTCAGGGAGATCTCCTTTCTCCCTGGGAAGGTAGGTCAACATCTGGATGACTGGTGCTGAGACAACTTGGGACTGGTGCTGATTCCATTGGGTAATGATATTTGTCAGTAGGGGAACAAAATATACAAAAGTCACCCTGCTGGAAAGAGGGGGAAAAAAACTGTAGCAGATTTGCGAAGCTAGGAGGTCAGAGATGTTTTGACATAGACTGGTCAATCTAATGAATATTGAAATAAGACAGCAAGTTGGTAGGTAATATTATAGTGTCTGCTGCCGTCTGCACAGGTAAGTGTAACATCATCTATGCACTTCTTATTCACCAATCAGCCATAACATTCAAACCAGTGACAACTGAAGTGAATACCATTGGATTACCTTGTTACACTGGCACCTAGGAAGGGTGCCATAATATATTAGGCAAGTAAACAGTCCATTCTTGAAGTTGATGTGTTGGAAGCTGGAAAAATGCACAATGCTAAGGATCTAATCGATTTTGACCTGGACCAAATTGTGATGCCTAGATGATTGGGTCAGAGCATCTCCAAACCAGCAGGTCTTGTGGGGTATTCCCAGTGGTCCAAGGAAGGATACGCAGTGGTGGCACCATGCGTGTCCAAGGCTCATTGATGTGCATGGGGAGCAAAGGCTAGTCCATCTGAGCAGATCTCACAGGAGAGCTACTGCAGAACAAATTTCTGCAAAAGTTAATGCTGGCTATGATAGAGAGGTGTCAAAACACAGTGCACGGCTTTTTGCGTATGGCGCTGCATAGTCGCAGACTGGTCAGAGTGCCCATGCAGACCTCTGTTGACTGCTGACAGTGCCTACAATAGGCATGTGAGCATCAGAGCTGAACTATGAGGCAATGGAAGAAGATGGACTGGACTGATGAGTCACATTTCTTATATCATGCGGACGGCTGTGTGCATGTGTGTCATTTACCTGGGGAATAGATGGCACCAGCATGCACTATGGGAAGAAGGCAAGTCGACTGAGGCAGTGTGATGCCCTGGGCAATGTTCTGCTGGGGAACCTTGGGTCTGTGACACCTACTTAAACATTGTTGCAGTCCAAGCACATCCCTTCATCCCCGATGGCAGTGGCCTCGTTCAGCAGGATGATGCACCCTAAGTTTTGACTTGGCCTCCAAATTCCCAAGATAGCATCTGTGGGATTTGCTGGACAAACAAGTCCGATCCATGGAGGTCCCCACCTCTCAACTTACGGGAGTTAAAAGATTTGCTGATAACACTTTGGTGCCAGATACCACAGGGCACCTTCAGAGGTCTTGTGGAGTCCATGGCTCAGTGGGTCAGAGCTGTTTTGGCAGCACGAGGGGGATCTACGCAATATTAGGCAGCTGGGTTTAATGGTACGGCATTATAGTGTATGAATGGCAGCCAAATATGCTTTAACCTACAAATGTACAGAACAATCCAAAAACAGAGTGCAAAACATTCTGCACATCAGTTTGATAGAAAAGTAAGAACAAAGTCAGGTAAGCTGGTCAGGATAATAGGCGCCTTGTTATCCTACAATCACAGCCCCCCTGCTGTATCCGACAAGAGGGGGAGCTGTTAATACTCAACGCTCGCAGGAGCTGTCAGCAGATTCAGATGGGCTCCCCACCGTAATGATGCGCTGGTGAGCGAGGATTTCCTGCTCATCTGCCATTTGTGTGACATTCGCTTAGCATAACATCACGATCACTTTGTGGACAGCTTGTGTTTCTGCAGAAAAGGGGGGGGGTCCTTAACTCTCTCATGCAAACTTCTTAGAAGGATGTTTTATTCATGCAGCCAGCGAAGGCTTCCACAGTTACAAAAAATGTCTTCAAACACTAATACTATCAACTGTACTGCAATATCCCCAGCTGGCATCCTCAAATACCATATTAATTTTTTTGTAAAATATACGAAATATATTCTTGGGGATTATTCGAGTAGCAAAGAGAATGAAAGAAGAATTTCCATTTTAAAAAAATAAATAAAATAAAGAAACTGGTATATCTTTCATTGCCTTAAGCATTTTGTATGGTACTTTCATTATATGGTGAATAGCTGTCAGAGTTCCCCCAGTAGATGGGCCTCGTCTGCGGGGTATCAGGGATCTCCGTAGCTTTCTCGTTTCAAGGGTAACAGCAATATCGATTCAGTCCATTGTGCAGCAGCTTATCAGTACAGGATGAGGGTGAGCTGAGAGCCTATTCTAGGAAGGGGCGAAAACGGGACAGGTTGTCAGTCCATCGTCTAACCATTTAACCTGGTCAAGGTCATGTTTGGGATGGGGGTGGGGGGTGCAGGGGAGGAGCCTATCATCTGCCACAAGTGGTTACACAGGATTACAATCCATTGCAAGGCTCACACTCACTAAGGGCCATTCAGAGATGCTAGTTGGTCATTAGACTGGGGGAGGAGGCAGGAGTGAGACCCTGATACTCTTGGTACAGATGTCATTATTTTCTGTTGGGTGTGAAGTAATTTTGATTGGCTGGGGGATACGGACTTCCTGCTGTGGGAGTCCAATAAACAGTACTGTTAGAAGGCTGCATTTCTTATTGCTCCTTATATTTATCGTTTTATGTAGTTTTATTATTCCAATATCAGATTAATGTTGTGAATAAAATATTTCATTATTATTATTTCCGTTATCAGCATTTTTCATTACGTAGTCAGAAAACGCACGTGAGGATTGCTTGGGGTTCACTGTAATCTTTTGCTAGCTATGTGTCAATGATTAAAGATGTGTATCTGGTGCTGACAGCGAACCCCCCGGTCGCGCTCTCTTAATGAACATGTTTGGTGCCCCTGCAGCCTCGGCGAAGGAGTTTTTAAAAGGCAACATGGCAGTAGATGACTAAGAAAAGTGTCCATTGTGCTGAGCCTTATTATGTTGTTTTTTAAAAAAGCTTCAGTCACATTAAAGATAGAAAATTAAAATCAAACATATAAATCCTACATTCATGTACAATCGATATCAAACCAGAGGAAACCCACCAGAGGAAACCCCATGATGACATGGGGAGAACATGCAAACTCCACACACATGGAACCCAGACAGAGACTTGAACCCAGGTCCCGGCGGTGTGAGGCGACAGTGCTTACCACTGCACCACCATGCCACCCCTCACCTTATCTGTCAAGGATGCTTGTGTATGTGTGCTCCCATTTATACAAGGAAAAACAGTGACTTGTGAACCTATAAAAAACTTCATATGTCACCATATTTTTTTTGATATGGGTCGTGAAGGTGTGCCTCATGCCCTGTGCTTCCTGGTATCGGCTCCAAGCTCATTGCGGCCTTGTGACTGATAAGCAGTTCTTGAAGAAGGATGGATGTGTGATGCATTTGTAAGGCATATAAGCCCCGAAGGTGTAGAATCTGTCTTCAGCTCACACTGCGAGAGTGGATCATGTTTGTACACAACCATCATTCACAATGCAGCTGCAGAAAATGCGAATGGAGCCTTGGGAACTGTTGTTTGGTCCGTCTGAATTTGAAAAGCCCTATAAACTACAACGGTGGCTTTCCAAGTCAGATTTGTCACAAGCAACGCCTCAAGTCTGAATATGAACCTTTTCCAAAAGTACGGCTATTTCTGAAAAAAAAAACACATCCACCATTTTTTTTTCATTTATGTCAACTGGGAAGAATGCAGAGTACACTTTACTCTATAATATATCTTTTTGTCTGGGTAAGAGCTGTCTCCTTCAAAAGCTCCTGCTCTTGTCCAGACTTCCAAGAAAACCACTGATTTCAAAGTGTCGGTGCAGACATCTGAAACCTTACATTTTTATCTCTTCCAAAGAGCTTTCCTGTAATAATAGCGGAAATGCTACTCGGATGTTTTAGTTCTTTTCAGAAATGGCTAACTTCTAAACAGCAGAATCAATGTCAAAGAAAATCTGAGAAAAAAAGGAACTTGATTAGGTGGACTAGAGGGCATATATGTAGAATCAAGAATGCAAAATGCTAATTTACTTGCGATGAGCTGATAGTGACTTCACCCGGGTCTCCCTGCACCCTCATTACCAAACCCCCGGTGACTGTGCTTGGTAAATAGACTGTTTAAATGAGCAGACTTTTCCTTAATACCCCACCAATGGAAAAAGATGAATATTGAGTTATGTTTGGTGATGGAACAGGGACCTATGAAAGGAATTTTATTAATCGTTACCTTCCTTTTGCAACTATAAATACCTCCCTCTGGCCCCTCCATCATCAGCACATTTAATGAGAAAGAGGATTTGTCTCTTCTCTGTGGCAGCGATTCAATTTCAGATTAATCCATCTAGGGGAGAATAACTGCGATCACTGGTGGGTGACACGCGTGTCACAGGCAGTTTGTCCCCTGTGAAGCTTGCCCCCTTACGCTTCTCGCTCTTTTAGACTCTCGTTTACTTGTTTACCCATGCAAGCACCTATTGGTGCATTTCAGGAGCAGCGTGACCATCTGGTGGCCTGATCGCATGTAAAGTGGAGGCATGAACGCCAATGTGGGCAGGTTGCCGACGGTGCCATTCCGGCCCTGGTGTGACGCCTACCTCTCCAGCTACGGTAAGATGCCAGCAGTCAGGTCTGGAAGGAAAGTGTGGAAACAAAGGGAGGGTGGAGATGTTCCAGGGTGGGATGAAGTTTGTGGCTAAGCCTTTTACTCATCAATATGCATTTAACTGTTAGAGGAGAGTTAATTGGTTAATGGTTAATTAGCATTGATCTGTGTTCTTTTACTATGTATTTCTTGGAGAGAGATTGGGATGTGTGTGTCTTTTTCTGCCCTGCTGCTAAAAACCAAGCTTCTAATAAAATTAGATCAACCTGGGCTTAGATCCCTTAAGCCACTGTGTCACATGAACCTATCCTCTGTCCCTATGGAAGTGACTTTTCAGAAGGATCGGTTTCCATCAGACTGACATGCGTGCCTTACAGACACGACATGCTTATTTTTTTGTACTGTGTTAAGGCATTTTGTTGACCAGTTGAAGAAGCAGCATATTTCAGAAAACGCAAGATGGGCAGCCTTAACTTCCTGGCTATCCAAACGTACAAATGTCTGTTTAAATTACTAGATTTTAATCTGCATACATACATTGTAAAATATGTTTACGTTTTACGTTTCATTGTTCTCGAAACAGCACTGAAAAGATAAATCCCAACACAATTGTCTACAATGAAAGTGAATGAATGAACGAACGAACGAATGAAAGTACAATACAGTGCAGGTGAGGTAAGGCATGTCTTACAAACATGAAAGTGAATTATTTGAGTTAGTGTCCTCCAGGTTGGGTGCGGCTAAGGACGTGCAGATTGGAAGCACTAAATAAGTGAATGAAAATAGGCACAACAGAACGTCCGATGCCCCATCATGCGTCTCAGGGAGAAAGGCTGCTGCTGAACTTGCTCCTTAGCTGTATCTGTTACCTGTTGAGAAGGTCAGGATTAATTTCATTACTCCCAGCAGTCCTCTGACAGATCTAGGCTCCCTCCGCAGTTTGTTCAGTGTACGAGCCTTCATCTTGATATTACACTCCTAACACCGCAGCAACAAACATGACAACGGACGGCTAAAACATGCAGCAGATCGCTGCGGACGCCAAAAGGCTTCTTTGATGTTGACAGCGGCTAGCGACTTCCTGCTCTGCCTGTAGTCTGCCATCAGCTCCTGTGTCTTTCCAACATGCACAAAGAAGAACAGATGGTTCTTCTTCCACAACCTATCAAACCTGTCCACCAGTCATCTGTACTCTCCTACTTTTCCTTCACTGATGCATCCCAGATTCACAGAATCTTCAGAGAACTGAAGTCGGCAAGGGCCACAGTCATGTCTGCTATGTAAAGAGTAGACAGGATTGTGACGGTACCATCCCTTGGGGGTGCTCCTGCGTTGCTCATCACCATAGATACACAATTACTGATGCAGACAAGCTATGGCCTGTTGCTTAGGTAGCCTGTGATGCAGGTAACCATGGTGTCCATCTACCTGCAACACCTTGAGCTTCTCCCCCAGCAAGAAAGACTGGATATCATTAAATGCACTGGAGAAGTTAAAGAAGTAAATTCTCATGGTGTTACTCACTAGTATGAAGCATATATACAGTATATATACAGTATGTACATACAGTGAACTGCCACAATAGTCAGTGTTGCGTGGTGATTGTGTTTTTATGTCAGTCAATCAGGGTCAACTAGGAGGATGCAGGAGGAGTTAAAGGATGTAAAGATTCATTAAAAATATCGATTAATGTGGATCTTAAGAATAAACTTATAAATAGGAGAAATAAAGTTAGACTGAAATGAACTAAATTTCCAAAACTGAGCTTGGTACATCAAATACACACATTTCTATAAATTTAATCTTAAATTCTGAAAATTTATGATTGGATCCAATAACTGGCTCTTGAAGTTTCGTAAACAATTTTGGAAATGTGAAGGACCTCATAGAAAGGGAAGGCGGGGGGCGTCTCACGAAAAGAAAAGTAAATAGTGACAGTTTTCACAGTTCGGTGGATGATGCTTATTGGATGATCAAAGTGGTTTTATTCCAGAGGATTTAGCTTCTCTCTGTGTGTCTGCTGAAGATAAGTTTGCAGGCTGGAAAGTGTTGAGAAAAGTTCTGTAGCAAGAACAGCTTGATGTGGGAGTCATTGCCCTTCTAACGTGTGCATCAGCATGTTGAATTATTCTGTTTGTGCTTTAAAATGGCTAATAGATTAACTTACTGCGTGTGTACAACTAGGTAGGACAAGATTTTTATACCTGTGAAATTTGCATGACAAATCCTCATTTGAATCACCTAGGAGATTGGGCACATTTGTAATGATTTATGTGATTAGTTTTGCTAATATAAAGGCTTACTCACGAACACATTCAGGTGTGGTAAGATTTATACTTTTATATGTAGATTTATATGCAATGAAGTCTGTGCAGAGTTCACCAATTTGCATGCTTGTGTGTACTTGAGTGGGGAAAATGAAAATGAGTTCATCCATCAATTTTCTATACCCATTTGTCCTATGCAGGTTCCCAGGGGGTCAGGAGCCGATTCCTGAGGCTACAGGTAAAAGGCAGGGAATAACCCAGGATGGGGCACCAAACCATTGCAGGACACACGCCATTAACTCACACACGCGAACCTACAGACAATTTGGAATCTCCAGTTAACCATACCATGTATTTGGACTATGGGGGGCGGGGGAGGGGGGGACTCCATGACGACACAGGGAGAACATTCAAACTCCACACACACGGTGCCACGGCAGAGACTCTAACGCAGGTCCCAGAAGCGTGAGGAAACAGTGCACCACCACAAGCTATGTATATTCAAATCTAAAATAAAATTTAAAACATTGAATGTATTTTCATGTAGCTAAAAGCTAAGTTATGTAAAGTTGAATCAAAAAAAATCGAATAACTGATTTATCAAAGTGCAACTGACATAACAGAAATGTTCTTTAATAAACAAATAAAATACTCTGCCTGTTGGCATTTCAGTGAGATATTTCTGACTGTGTTCAGCACCGCATAGGACATGGCGTGGCTCTCAGGATCTTTTGCATGTTTCCACTTGCATGCAGAAATACAGATGGTAAAGCCTCAAGGAGGAGGTTGGGGGCGTTGAAGATTGAAGGGGGAGATTGAAGGGGCTTTGAAGCAATGGGTATAAGTAAGTCCCCCCGTCTGCAGGATCTCTGTCAATGATATCCATTTATTCAGCAAATATGCTATGTTGTACATTCATAAACAGCATCACACAACAACAGTTATGTCAGCAATTAAATCAAACTCCTTTGGCTACTGTGGAGATGACGGTCCTTGTGACCACATCCCATCCTGGAAATTTTGGGTTTAGGCATTTTATAATAAGAGCAGCAAGCTTAGCCTTGTTTAGGGTTGACTAGCATGTGTAAGTAGTACACACTGACCTTTACTGTATCAAACAGATATCGGTGCCTTGGGTTACTGCTTTAGTTGTTTTTTATTTTTGAGATTCATAGCCTCTAGTTCATCAGAGTCGTGTCTCCTGGCTGGTTCTCGTGTCCCCTTTCCTGGTTCTCATTTCCTGTTTGAATTTCTGGCCGGTTCTCATGCTCCCAGTGGGTTCCTTGTTCCTGTCTTGAAGCTGATTCTCATCCCCTTGATTTATCAATAATCCTCACTTGAGTCCCATTCCGTCCACACCGACAGCAACCCAAAATCTCTTTAGTTGCCTGCATCCCGCAGTATTCATTTTCAGTGGATTCTGGGACTGTTGAGCAGAATACTGGACAGATGGGTGGGATGGTATGGTTTGGGGTGAAACTGGTTTTGTGTGTGTTCCATATGGGATAGTGTCCAAATTCCAGTATAACACTGTGGTAATAAGCCAGAATTCATTGTGATCCAAGCAAACTGAAAAACATCTATCAAAAGGCTGTATTAAAGCAAATTTTAGCCAGACCATTATTGACTGAGTGTATGAGGTATATGAATTATGCATCACACACATGCCCATCTTGAACTGGCTTTTTCAGATTAATTGTTGCAAAGGGTTTTAAAACTAGTCAGTTCACGACACCACATGAAGTCAGATTCTTTAGTAAATGTAACCTGAAGGTTTACAATTTAATATACTATAAACCAGATATAAGGGTGTATAATATCACCATATGTGAGGTATGTTGGCTCAATGTGGTATAATGTTGCCTTACACCTTCAGTGCTGGGGGTTTGAATTGTACCTCCTGTATTGGTTTCCTTCTACAGTAAAAAGAAAAGCAGTTCTTTAAATTTATGTATCTAAATCGTCTACTGTGTGTGTGTGTCTACTCTGTGAAGGGCTGGTATCCCATCCAGGGTGCAGCCAGGAATAGTCTCCAGAGCCCACCTGGGACCCCTTCCTGCGTAAATGGTTGTAGGATAGACAGCTGCATGGGGAAGAATGAATTAATCCTGCTGACTCCCTGTCCCTCGATAAGCCTGAGTGACTAAAGAAATAGATCCCACTTTTACTATGAAATGCCCACAGGTCCAAAAATGAAAATAAAAGATATTATAAGCATTAAATCATTGAGAAGAACTCTACTCTCATATGAAAAAATACTGCAGTAGTTTATGAATGTATTGTACAAACAGAGTGTTTATATAGTTTTCATTAACATAAGGACCCAGCTCTCGGGGTATTCTAGGATGAGGCAAAAATACTAGCAATCTAACACCATCTGATTAAGCCTGCTTTTCTGTCAGAGTTATGGGACACATTTTTATCTAACCGCACCTTTCAGAGGCAGAACTGCAGAAATCCACGTGCAACAGACCCAATGGTTATAACATTTCCGCTGCACATTTCCGTTGGTTGACTCATTGTTTAAAGTTGCCACTATTACAGTTTTACAATTTGCAACTAAATGTTTTTACTGGTGTCATTCAGCAACCTTTCACAAGTGGGGTCCCTCCAGGGACTAGGGCAGGCAATTTTTGGTCCTAAGTCCTCAACCATTCAGGCAAATCTACCTGCTGCCCTAGTAACAGAATGTACTGGGTTTCATTGCTCCTGGGTTCTCCTTTCCTTTTCTGGATTTCTTTCTTTTTTTCCAGTATCTCAGCCACTAAGTTGCCTACTTACACCAAGCACACAATAAATCAGGCCAAATGATGTAATGTTCGTATGCTATGTAGTGTTTTTTAATACTGTAGTGTACATAGTACACAATTGAGTACAAGTACCAGGATGTTCTGATATTACATTATAAAACTCTGTCATACATTCCAGTAAAAGCCTCAGTAAACTAGGAGAAATATCGCAATGAGGTAAACAAAATGTGAAGTAATACAATAACAACAAAATTTAGCGCACAGGATTTTGTACTAAAATGATTCTGATCTACTGTCCAAAAGAAGGCTTTGTCCTGCCATGGGTGATGATTTTGAAATGCGACACGTTTCTGTGAACTACAAAGCAGATTATTCTGCAGCGGTTTCTCTCGTTCTCTCAGAATGCATCATACTTATATTTGTAATTATTTATATCACAGGCATTTACAGGTCATCCTCTTCAGACAAGGACACACGTACACAAACACACCCAACACCCAGTTTGAGGAACCACTCAGCTCAATGGTGTTAGTATCTACAACGTTTATAATAAAATGTGAGCCTTTAGTATGGGTATCACTGTTTTGCTGCCAACTAAAAGCTGCTTTACACTTTAATAGAAAACAAGATTCCTCTTAATATTGATGACAATGACCTTGCAATTATAAAATAACCTGTTTCACTCTTACCTGATATGTCATTTCTCAATAATAAAATAAGACTTCCGACAATAAGCTGAGATAAGGCTTGTTATTGAACTTAAGGCTGCAATCATGGTGCCAGTTATTAGCAAGCCTGTGAGCTCATTAAATCGATTAAACTCTGAATTATCTCATAAACTGATATCATGGCTAGCAAGGCGGATGAATTGTTTCTCGAGAAACTGATATTTTTTCTCCGTATTCTACACAAAACTGAATCGGAAGAAGACAATCCCAGCAGTGGTGTAAGAGAAATGTTTTTTTTTGAGAATCTGAAGAGTTTAGATTTAAAAGATTATAGGTAGAGTGGTGCATTGGCTCACTCATCTTTCTCTTATGCTGTGAGACAATCGTCTCGTTATCAAGAGATCAATCAGCTGTTATTTCAGTTGGCAGCAGCAAGCTGGTATTTAATAATAAATAAACAATGGGATGCCTGGAATATATTGTGTCAGTATATTTTTGAACCGCTTCCATTGATAACAAGAATACCAAGATTAATTTCCATGAAGAATCAAACAGAAGACATTCTATTTTAACATAAGCCGTATTTCTGGGGAAATAATCCGTAGAGAAATTTGAGCATAGGTGTTTTGTATTTTATTTTACACAACATAACAACACAGCAAATCGTTGTATTTCTGTACAAGAGTTTATTCTTTTTTTTTTGTGCCTATAAATCAAAGATGTATCAGTGTCACTAATTAAAAATAATACTTGGAATTCCCTTTGAAAAAATTCAAAACAGGAAATCCAGGGATAGCTTGTCTGTTGTCTCTGGAATATGCAGGAAATGGAATTTCCTTCTAAAAAGGCGTTTCGTGAAATGTGACCGTCTGTTCCCGATATCATACTGGACATCCGTTTGGTGCATTTCGACACAGGAGTACCCAGGAAAATAACTCCATGTCCATCTGGGGGTTAGCTAGTCTTCAGAAGGGGCCCGATAGGAACTGGAAATTCCGACAGGGCGAGGATATCGTCGCCGTGTGCGTTTCTGAGCATAGCCGGCGGAGCCGAATGCACTGAGAGGACATGACCCAGTCACACAGTGCTCTCCAGGATCCACTCGGAGCTAGAGGATGTTCCCTTCCTACCATCCCTGTCCAGCACCTCCAGCTGGGGCAGAACCCGGTTCATTGACAGGCTGCGCTGAGACCACATGCTCCCCTGCCCCAGTGGGGAGGAGCCATAAAGTTTGGACGAGCCCTCGATGAGTGAGTACCTGCGCTGTTTGCTTTGTTTGGTGCCTCCTGCTGGCACGGTTAGGTACCTGGAGGCTGGCCTTGGAGGTTTCGTCTTTCTGAAGCACGCCGGCTTTGCAGGAACGGTTGGGAATGGATTGGGGGGCGGCTTGGGCGTGGTGGAGTTGTTCCGGTTCGTGTTCTGCATCTCCATGCTGACAGGCGCCTCTCCTTTAGTCTCGGGGAAGGGCTTGGGGGGGGCCCTGCGTTTTGCTTTCAGGGAGCCAAAAGAGCCGGGGGTGGAGCTCTGGCTCACCACAGAGGTGGCGGTGGAGCATTCAGGGAGGGAGCTTTCTGAGGAGTGCGTCACCCCTTCGGAGGTGGCTGTCGACTTTTGAGGGGCATCGCCCTCCAGCCCCAGAGCTTGCTGGGATGCGGATGGGGTGACGGAGCAGCGCTGCAGCCTCAGTTCGGCCGTCTGGGAGTAAACGTCACTGGACTTGCCCCCCTTCCCGTCACCGCCATTGCACACCTTATAGCGTATCATAAGGATGATGATGAAGACCAGTACCGAGGCTACGATGATGCCACCGATGATGATGATCATGGTGCCGCCCAGGAACTGGGACTGCATGAAGTGGCAGCGGAGGTACTCGGACTCGGTGGAGAACTGGACGCAGCCCAGCACGCGAGTAGCTGTGAGAGACGTGACGCCGTCGTCGTAGATGGCCAAGACGCACAGGTCGTACTGCGTCCCCGCTGCCAGATTGTTCACCAGGAACTGCTTGCTTGCAGGGGGTATCATCCTGAAATGAGGAACAGAGACAAAAACAGTGTGAGAGAGTGGGAGAGAACGAGAGAGAGAAAGAGAGAGATGGGACTTGCTCGCATCTATTCAGCGCAGTCAGCAGCCGTCTTAAGCAGATCGATATATCCTCCCAAAATGCTGCGCACAGAATCCTTGCTGTGCCCGAAATGCTGGACTACTGGCAACGTGGAGAATCGTTAAAAGAATAAATTAAAAAATGAAGAACTGCAGCTGTCGGGTGACTCTGAATCCTTTTCACCGGGACTTCAGAGATTCTCTCTCAAAAACGAACATGGAACTTCAGGGTGAAGGAGTCAAGTACAGAACAGAGGTCATATGACTGCAGCAATAAATAATGCATGACACACTGACAGATACGGTGAATCGTGCCTCAAGGAGGAGAAGATTGAATGGGCCGGACTTTATTTTCTCATAACCGCATCCATTATTTCAGCACCCCCCCCCCATTTTGTATTTGCATCTGTGAAGGGCTAGCGACTCCTGAACTATACGTAAATTAAATGAGCTTCTCCTGACAATTACTGGAATGTAATGAAGGGAAATAATGGTGTAACATTACCTACAGGCTGAAGTACAGCTCAAAACTACAGCAAACGATGCTCAACAATGAAAATGTAAGGAATACTCCAATCTCATCCGCAAAGGGCCGGTGTGTATGCAGGTTTTTGATATAACCTTTAGGCCAGCTTTTCAAACCCAGGTGTGAGGACTCCTCAGCCAATCAATCCTCTAATTAGTAATGTAATCAGGGAGTTGTAGCGAAAACCAGCATGAACAATGTTCCTGTCTGGATAAGACTGCCCACCCCTGCTATAAACCGATATATAGCTTGGGGGGCATTAAGTATAATCTATTTAGAAGTAATCTAAAATTAAATTTTAAGTTATAAATTAAAGTCACTCACAATATTCACAATATTTCGCATCAATATACGTGTACAAATAGATACAATAACATTAGGCAAAAGTTTTGTTACAAACCCTAGATGTACTACATAGATATCTCTTCTTTATACTCTGCACACTTGCCTATTAACAGAAGTGGGTGTCAGTTTTATGGAGTAATGAATCTGAATGACAGAGAGAGGGTGAGCAAATCAGATAAGCATGCATGGTGCCTGGTGTGAGGACTGCAGGAAGCACAGGCGTTGTCTGGTAGGCAGTCTTTTGGGAACAGAGGTGGTGATCATTACCAAATCTACGGCAATCTTAACCATCACGGCTACCACGGGATTATATTAGACATCAGGATTATGGCTGTAGATGAAAATATAGAATACACCTCAAAACTGAACAAGTAAGAAAAAGTAACTGAATACACTAAATATTATACTCAGAAATGCACATACTGTATTGTCTGGGTTTAATGGAGGCATTTGTAATTATATCTTTGTGGGGACTCTCCATTCATCTTCATGGGGAAAACTCCAATCCCAACATGATGACCTTAACCCCTACCCAGCCCGAACCTTAACTATAAGTAACCAAACTAAATACGAGACTCTTGCCATGTTTCGTTTTTTTATTACATCCATAGATCATTGTGGGGAGCTGAAAAAAGGTGCCCACAAATCAAAATAACAGGTTTTTACTACATTGTTGGGAACATTTGGTCCCCACAAGGTAATATAAATATCACACACACACGCAAGGTACTATAATATGCTGAAGCAAGATTTAATTAGAATCTGTACCTGGATTTTTAATTAATAACTTGAGTTTTTTTTGGAGAGTATTTTCATATTGGTATTGCTTATCAGGTCATCCTTTCCCCAAAGTGTTAAAGCCCTAAATTTATTTATAAAATGTTCTTTATTTTTGAGCTTTGTGATTCTTGTCCCACTACATAGAGTAACCTCCTTCCGGCTTCTAGGATACCCCCCTTCCGACATGAGGACGGGCGAGCGGGTGATACACGTTCTTCGGAGAGGGACATTACTGTCGAAGACAGGCAGAACACAGGAACAGAGTGTGTCCTTGCCAGCAAAACACAAAAAAACATAAATCAGACTGAGGTCACTGTTAATAACCTCTTTAACATCAAATTAAAAAAAAATGTTTGTATAAAATATGTGTTGATGCTATCATGAGAGAGATTTTGAGCCCCGTGAGGTTTTGTGCATTTTATTTTCAAGGTGATCTGCACAATTACTGGAATGTCCCTGCTTATTCTGACTGAATAAAAACAGCCTAATTTAAAACAAAGCAAGCAAATTCAGCTGATGATTCCTTTATCCCCCAGCAAATATTTTAATGATGACACAGAAGTCTTCCGTTCCCTCCCTGTCGTCCCAAAGCAGGCCAGGCCGTGCTCACCCCAAGCAAACAGCCTTGTCATCTGTACCCTTTTCCATGCTTGCTGAAGGTGTTTTGGCAAAAAAATGGCTGCCTTGTTTGTTTGTTAACCCCCCCCCCACTCCCCTAACAAAACTTAATCTTACATGGTGAAAAGCATCAGTTTGGTGAATGAATCCATGAACAAAATAAAAAACAGCTGCACAAGGGTCATGATTAGGGTTGGGGTAACAGTAAGGCTTAAAAGAGTCACAAATACAACCGGCTTTAATGATGGCTCGTGCTATGTGATGCGATTTCAACAGACAGATGTAAAAATGTGAGAGATCTTCACTGCATGAAAAAATTAGCAGAATAATGATATCGTTCATTTATCCAGCAGCTGCTTTTCCATTACAAGCTTGCAGAAGGAGCGCAGAGCTCATCCCAGGCAGTACAAGTGCACAACGTGGGGGGGAGGGGGCACCCAGGACAGGTGCCTGCACACTATGGACAATTTAGAGATGATAGTTCACCTGAGTGCACGTCTCTGGACTGCAGAGGGAAACCCTGCAAAGCAGGCAAACTCAACACTCTCACACACAGCGGGGGTGGCGTTTTAACCCCCCGGCCTGGAGGATTTAGGCTGCCAAATGAGCCACCCACAAGTCTGACTAATTTTAGCTGCCAACACCTTAACCTAAGACAGCGATGAGTCTGTTCACTACAAATACTACAGCTTTCATTTATGTGTTGGGTAATTAATTCATGAATGTGTTTATTTATTAAATCCACAAAGGATGGGCTGCTCAAAGGAAATATATGAGTACATTGAGGTGAAAATGTACAATCTGCATATGTATGCTTGACCTTAGGTCTAAATAAGAACATAAAGCGGATCTTAGTCGAGCAGAGGAGGTAGATAGTAGGTTCCATGATGATGAAGCTCACATCCCCTGCAGACAGTCATCCACTCAGCAGGCTTCCAACGTTCTCATGCGAGCGCCGCTGCTGAGCATTTCAGTAACATGCGGATGTGAATAGCAGGCACGCCCGGCGGCCCAGGGGCTCGCGCCCGGGATGGCTGCGGCAAAGCAGAGCTTCCCGGTGACGGCGAGACGCGGCTAATCGATGTGGAGGTACTGCCACCGCTCCGGCAGCATACGGGGGGGGGGGCGCAAATAAACTGCTGAACGAGCGAGACCAGGCTGCAGCCAACTAATGGATGGTGTTCATGGTGTTATAAATGTGACAGGCTGCAAGCCACACCGGGAACCCACGTGGAGTCAGAGCATTAAAGATGTTCACACATTGAAACTTAGTGGTGAGGAGGGGGGTCAGGTGACAAGCCCCTTTCACATGCGATCAGATACGCATTTTCTAAAAGCCCCCTGCTTTCTCTCACAGGACCCTGACCACTTACTCAGCCCTTGTCCTGACAGCTCAGACCCAGTCGCCATTATCTGCCCTGCGCTCCACATCCGTCTCAGCTCACCTCCGCCTTTATTCCAGTCTCCCCTTCATGTCATAAACCCATCATCGCAAATAAAGTCAGTCCTTTCTTTCAATCTCCTTTCCGCACCGATCTGTCGGCCATCCCAGCTGAACAAATATCACACATGTTCAGCATTTCCCCGACGGCAGGAAAGAGTGTTATGTTGTTTCGTAGCCCTCTGTGTTCTGTACTGACACCTAGATATTAATTGATATGTATGTATGTTTCTATGCACGTATGTACACAAGTACGCATGTACACATGTATGTGCACATCCATCTATCTATCTATCTATCTATCTATCTATCTATCTATCTATCTAATTTAGCAGTTAACAGAAGAATCCCAAGGCTAACCTGAGATTGATTGACAGCATCCATGACACTTAAAAATTAAAAAGCTGTTAGCAACCATTTTGCATCTGGAAGTTTGTCTATCGAATTGCACAACAATGAACTATTTGATGATTCACTGGATATCCCTTGAAAAAAATAATAAAGAATTAATATAGATGCACATACACACACACACATATATATATATATGCATATAGAGATGAAACTGTAACAAATAAAATATTCTAATGTTCTTTGAGTTCTGCAATTGGGAGCACTTTGTACTGTTTGAGCTTATTCATTTACTGTTTAATATTCAGATATTTACCCCTACACATAGAATGTATATGCACAAATCTATATGTTTGTGTTACATTACTTACAGGAAGACAATACAATGCTACTAATTTGAATAAATGCTACAGAGTAAACAGCATCGCCCTTTTACAGCAGTCGTCTTTATTTTGTATTCAGACAGTCTCAGGCCCCAACGGCCCTCACGACACTGCAACTGTGCCACTTTATTATAATGCAAATCAGCATCTCCGAAAGCAGTGCACAGCAGTCTTTGGCTAATCCCAAATGAGCCCCCCCCCTTATAGAACACCCCCTCTTTAATATATACAGTCAGAGTCCATCATTAGTCTGGAAAAATTGCTTATCAAGCATTCAAGTCCAAAATGCCCCATCCGGAATATACATTTCACCTATGCTTCTGTTTAATCTATCTATCTATCTATCTATCTATCTATCTATCTTATTTCTTTATTCATTCGTTCGTTCATTCATTCATTCATTCATTCATTCATTCATCATAAAACGTGCAGGCCTTTTACGCAAGTAAAACCCCACTGTATTTGGTTCCCTTTGGGATTAATATTCTGTACCTCGTGCTCACAGCGGCAAATTTCATTACAGTTATTACACTGTCAGTCCAGGACCGAATCCTGTTTGCTATCTATCCATCCATTTTCAGTAACAGCTTCATTCAATCAGGGTTTCCGTGCTCCAGAGCCTGTCCTCCAGAGTATAGATCATGCAGGAGGATGCCGCCTACCTTGGATAGAAGTTTATCACTAACCCCCCCCCCCCCCAAGTGAACAGTAAAAACATATTGGAGTGGTGAAGCTGATAGCCCACCATTGCGGAGGCAGTGCACACACGAGGCTTGGGGGGGGGGGGACGCACACACTACTCAGACAGAGCCGGAATTAACTGAAGATCCCTGAGCTGTCAGGCTCACTGCTAATGCTACCCTGCTGAGCCGTCATGCCTCTCCTGTTTGTTATCACGTAAACCAATCGCCTAGCAGCCCCGTCTCATGTGTCTCCCTTGGCTGCCCAGGCTCACCATCACGCACATATCAAAGACGTTCAAAGACTTGTTACACACATAAAGAAACGAACGTGATCGCTGGGATGCCGTCAAAGGCAATTCGAAGCTGAAGCGGGGAGGGATCCGCGAGCCATTAATGGGAAACCACAGGTTATCTCAATTTAATAGTATATTTCATGCTTTCCAATGGCCTATTGTGATACCATATGTCCAAAATTAGGGTTAAACAACTGAATCTAAGCTTAGGGTTTGAAAGGTTATGGCTTTTTCAAACAACAAAACATGTTTTTATGATTGTTTGGGACCCTGGTGTAATGTTGCACAAAATCGCCCATTTTGGTAAACGTGGATTTGAACAATAATTCTTAATTAATCAGTATCGCCTAAGTGGGAATTAACATACCGCTGTGAGAGGTATAAATACACTGAATCTCTCTTGTGTAGGCAGACTCCTTACAGAAAAAACAAAACACTTCATTTAGCTTTTCACTCGCTGGCTGCGAAAGGATGGCAGTTTAGAAAGGCAGTTCAATAATGGACATCCTTGCAATTCTCCATGTTTGAGTTTTTTCAGTCTGCTCACAAACCACCCTTTGTTTATTTATTATCTGCCTGTTTGTTTCTTTGCTTGCTTTCTGGAAATCTCATCCACTCTGAGACGTAAGAAGAGGCTTTTTTGCCTTGATTTATGCAGTCCCCTTGTAGAAGAACATGAAGTCCCGGGTAATTCGAGTGATACTCGAACACGTTGCGAAAGCAGATGCTCCGATTTTATTAGAGTATTCTGTGTGTTTTGCAGCTTTGACTTCCTCGGGAATTTTAATCACTTGATTATATCTCGACGCTACAAAGAAAGAAGACAATAGCTTAATGGCTTATTTTCAAGGCCATATCTCCCAGATTCGACTGACTCATTAGGGTTCACTGTGATACAGATTATCATAAAATTGCTGCCTTCCTGGTAAAGTGCTTGGAGGCATAATCCGATGCAATGTAAATAGATAAACAGGGAATAGATTTGATCTTCGAATGGCTTTTTAAAAGTACTAATATCAAATGTTTAGGCAGAGGTAAAGAAGTTATCCTAAGCAGTTTGCATGCAATTGTATAATGAATGCATTATAGCATGTTGGCTCAGGGGGTTGCATTATAGCCTCAAACCGCCAAGGTTAGGTGTCTAAATCCTGCCTTCAGCTGTGTTTAGGGAATTTGCATGTTTTCTCCATCTTGTGCGTAACAGACTGGCATCCGGCTTAGGGAGTCCCCTGCCTTCTGCCCTCTTTATTTCAGCAAACTTAATAATGGGGTGAATGCAGCATATTTTGATGCTCACCTGTACACGAGAGAGTCATCATAAGTGCCATTATACTGGATCTGGAACATACGGATTCCAGGTATGTTCCTCTGGAAGTTGAACTTGATAAGGGCAGTGGATGACGTGGCCTCGGAGACCACCACGCGCTTCTCCAAGCTGGTCTTGGCACCGCCGGTCTGGTTGCCACCAGCGCCGGCTCTGGCAGAGGTGGAGATATCCGAGGAGCCAGGGTCAGGCTCCTGCATGCCGTTGGTGTTGTTGGAGAAGTGCGGCAGCTTGATAATGAAGAGGTCCACCATCTGGTGAGCTTCACCTGCTGGGTTGGAGGAGATGCAGGTGAACGAGCCGGAGTCCTTCACTGTAGTGATCAGGATGTCCAGCGTGCCGTTGGCATAGACTACGGTGCGAGTAGTGTTGGAAACCAGCTTGCCTTCTGGGGAGATCCAATGAATGGCAGGTTCAGGATCACCCCGAGCTTTGCAGCGTAGCGCCACCTGCTGGCCCTCCAACACCCGCAGCTCCTGGGTGTGTCGAGTAATGAGGGGAGGCTCACACAGGAACTCCTCCTCGGGGACGGACCAGAAGTAGCGACCTGACAGGTGGGAGGGCGAGGCGCAGGTCTCTAGGTCATCCTCGCGGCTTAGGCGTCGCAACCAGAGCAGCTCGCAGTTACAGTGCAGTGGGTTGCCCCCGAAGCTCAGCGCAAAGGAGGTCGAGCTCATGGTTCCTGATGTGGCCAGAACCTGTGCCCTCAAGAACAGCGGATCTGGCGGGAGCTTCTGGAGCTTGTTGGAGGTCACATCCAGGCGGTTCAGCTTCTGCAGGTTGGCGAAGGTGCCCTCTGGGATGTATTCGATCATGTTGTGGTCCAGACTGAGTGTGTGCAAGTTGGTCATCCTCTGGATAGCCTCCCAAGGGATTGTCTCGAGGTTGTTATACGACAAATCCAACTCCTCCAAAGCCAATAGGTCATTAAAAGCTCCCAGGTAGATGAGAGTGAGCTGGTTGTTGTTCAGAATCAGATGGTGCAGCTTGGACATGCCGCTGAAGGTGTCGTTGGATATCCTCGTCAGGCGGTTGCTGTTCAGGTGTAAGGCTCGCAGGTTCTCGAGGTCCATGAAAGCATGAGGTGTGATGAAGCTTATTGTATTCCTGGACAGGGTAAGGTCCACCAGTCTGGTCATGTTGGCAAAGTCCTTCCTTTTTATACTGGTGACAAAGTTGTCGCCCAGACGGAGCTCGACCGTATGTCTGTCAATATTTGGCGGGACAAAGAGTAGCCCTTTTTTGGCACACAGGGTCGCAAGGTTGGGGGACAACATCTGGCAGATGCAGCGTTTCGGACAAACCTGGGCCTTAACTGTCATGCCAATGACCAGCAGATAAACCAGCAGGTTTTCCATTGTAAGTCAGAGTCACAAATCTGAAAGAAAGGAAGAGAGAGGATAAGATTTACCTCAATTTATATGGCAATTGAACTTGAACAAACAACAAACAATCAGTAGTTTATAAGAAGTTGACAAAACTGTGCTGCTTTATCGTTTAACAATTTTAACAACATAGAATGCTGCACATATTCCTAAATTTCGTATGACATGGTGATGGATGGATGGGTGGATGGGTGGATGGATGGATGGATGGCTGTTTTAAGAAGCTGACTAGCAAGTAAGCTGTCAGTGACAGAGAAGCCCAGGGAATAGTTAACTGCCCTGCAATCAGTTGGGTAGATTATTGTCACTCTCATCACTCTATCATGACGTCTAGTGCTGATGAGGCACCGCAAAGCTGTGGGCAGCATTGGGCGAGTTACCCAGTGAAGCAGGTAAGCACAATGGGAAGCAGGGGATTAATGCTCGTCCCTGAGACCCTTCAGATTTGTGATGCATTGTATTGAGGACTCCTGATAGAATATGATTGGCCAGGCCTGACTCGGAGAAAAATCGAGGGCAGAATTCTAAAATGATAATAACAACAAAAAATAAGTATTTAGCTAAGTCAATGTAAGCAACCCTTTACTTTAAACTAGTACAACATACGGTATAGAAAAATGGTATTAAATTTATTTTCTGAGTTAACATGAACTGATGAAGCTTGCCTTTGATGGATGGTACACATTGGTAGTGGATGCATCACTAATGACTGGTCCTCTGTCGTAATTAATAACTCTTCAATATGAAATCTGTACTGTCATAAGTAATAAATGGTCTGAGTACTGCCTCAAGAATTTCTCACTATTTGTAAACTAGATGATAGAAAAATCATCAAATATCATTTTGGATATCTTAATAAATGTTCCAATTCTGAAATAGCTTCTCAGTCTAGCTTCTCAACTCAGATTATCTTTGCATTGTTATTGTATAAATGGTTTGAAGGTTTTATTTAAACTTTTCAACATACGGGAAGGAACATAAGGCTAGTTCAAGGCTAATATAAATTGTATTTATATTTAAATGACTTGGATAGTTCAATAAATTATAATTTGGCATGCCATGTTACATACGATTCTGGTAACACATAGTTAACATTAGAGCTATTGAAAAAAATAACATTTGAATCAAAGAATAACTACAGGGGGTGGGCAAATACATGAAGACACTATATGAAAAGTATGTTACATTTGAAGTAACTAAGTCATTCAGAATAATTAATATATCTACGGAAGTGAGTCATTTTTGGTTGAATGCTGATAAGCATTTTGCTTCAGCTGTGAAACAGGTCTAACGATCAAGAGTTTTTAAAGCGATGTGAGGCAAGTAGCAGAGTCCAGAGGCCAAATGGATTATCCCTGAACTGCAGGGGCATGAGGTGTGAAAATGGCAAAATTATTTAATGTGCCAAGGGCATCAGTCTTTAACAACACAGCAGTATATGCCCAACATGGGCAAATTGCAAACAACTAAGAGGAAAGCGGCCGCAAGTCAAACGGACAGGGACACAACATACGGACACTTAGAGTTTCTGAACACCACAGAAGTACAGCCTTTCCACAGAATCACAGAATCAAATCATTGCCCTCTGTGAGCCAGTCTCCACAGAAATGGCACTGTGAGCTTCACAAAGCAAAAAGTTACAGCAGTTCTCCCATTTGGAAACTGATTGTAAGGCTAATGCACAATAAAGCGTAATTTGAAGTAAAAAGCACAAAACCTGTATTCCTAAGCAAAAAGTCATATGGTCAGATGAATCATCTTTCACCATTTTACACACATCCAGAGGGTTTACATTTGGAGAGAACCAAAGACTTTGACACAGAATGCCATTCTTGTTGGTAGAGTCATTAAGTTTAATGATTTTTCTGCATGATCATTTCATAGGGCCTGTTGCACCTAATGATTACCAACTCCATCATCCCTCCTCCTCCTCCACAGCTGGAGATGTTACTTCTGAAGTATGGTCCAATATCCCTTGCACACAGTTCAAGACTTGTATAAAAGCATTCCAAGAAGTACCAAAGGTCTTCTGATGGCGGAGGGTGGCCAAACTCTTTATATGTATTAGTGCTGTCAAATGATTAAAATTTTTAATCAGATTAATCACAGGGTTGCTGTGGATTAATTTCGATTAATCACGAT
>JAODKC010000043.1:14272909-14283236 GCA_026777985.1 Mormyrops attenuatus
CCGAGGGCAAATGGAACGCACCAAAACTGCCCGAAATGTGTTGACAGAGACATTTCAGGGATTTTGAGTCATTCTGCAGATGGGTTAATTGCGTTAAAAATTTTAATCAGATTAATCATGATGTTGGATTAATCCGTGTTAACCCATTAATTTTGACAGCTCTAATATGTGTATATAAACACTAGGAGTGTAACGTGTCTTTCGGTTCAGTACGTATATGTACCGAACGAATGCAGCAAATGCGGAACCTTTGTGTGTTTGTATGTTTCCTCCTGAGCAACATTCGGAATTGGGCGGATGAAGCTGTCCTAATGTGAAGCTGAAAGCTGTTAATGTGAATACAAGTACAGCATGGTTTTATTAGCGTCTTTGTATAATTTTTATTCAAAACGTAAAACCACAAGTAAATTGTTTAACTAAAGTAATATATGCCGTATATAGATGTTACATCTGTACAGTGGAGTAGAAACAAACTTTTTATAATCACTGACAACGCAGGACAGTGCAAAATATCAGATTTTATTACAAATAATCAGAGCAATGGTCCACTGGGTACCACATGGGCTAATGGTAACTATGATTTTCTCACCATCAGTCACACACTTTCCCAAATAAACTACATCCCTAGAGGGCTATTTGCCTACATCTCATTTCCAATTCCTGCCTGACCAGCAGAGTTTGCTCAGAACCTTCAATATAATCACTGCAAAGCCAGTACAGTTGTTTGCACTTCGGTAGTTTCAAGACTTTGTAAAACAATTTACTTCAAGGATGATATGAAACATTAAATGGTCTACACATGCACCTATGCATTTATTTAACTTTAAAATGTGTAAAAATGCCATTATTTACTGGACCTTGTACATTATTTTGAGATATAAATGAGGGCATCCTATGTTACTGTACTGTGAATGGTATGAGCAGAAGTGGTAGAAGAAAGCAGTGACCTTTTTGGGGACAAAAGGGCCAGTAATAGATCCAGTTGTTATTACACTCAACCGGAATCAAGGTTGAGACGCCATCTTTCCTTTAAAATGTCATATTTTCAAAAAGAATAGTATAACTACTAAGAGCACACCCTAAAACAGTGACATTTTGTGACTCCTATTGAAATGCAAGCTGGAATAATGATGAGTCTTCATTACAGGCAGCTTGCTTGAAAAAAAAAATTAAAGCGATTATTCTGTTCTTTCATCTTTTACTATCAACCCTGAGCCAGGGAAACGATAATACGTTGTGTAAATGCAGCTGGTAATTTAGTTCATCTGGCAGAACAGTCCTCGGTGTGTCACAGCAAACGTCTGAGTAATGCACTATGCAATAAACGATGGTCACCTTATGATCTGTGACTGAGTCACATAGTGTCATCACCAAATGCTCCCGGCTCTCACAGCAGGCCACATGCAACCTATTACTATACTATAAACATTATTGCAATCTAAATGGACTGTTTCCAGATCACAGCGATGAGTCACACTAATGCACATGTTACATTTCATGCAAAACATTTCAGTCAGTGAACCACCAGTTGAGTTTTCTTAAAATTCATTAACATTGTCTGACCATCTGTGGCACTGTAACCCAAAAGCAAAGATTCACTCAAATGACTCAAGTTGCCAGATACTCAGTGTTGTATTTTTTTTTCTTTGTGGAAAAATAACCAGTCCTTTAATAATAATAATAATAATAAGATAGATTTCTTTTTACAGAAGCTTGGATCATTTTCTACTAAATGCCGGTGGTGGGTGAGTGGTAAATTAGACCTCACTTAATTCACTTAATTAATTAAAATGAATAAATAAATAAATTATAAATACAAAAAGGAAACCATAGTTGTTATTTCTTGCTCTTGTATCAATGTCACATCAAAGAATTTTTTTAGTCAAAATTTTTTTCATTACATTTCAGTCTATTTTCGTATAAGAAAATGACTTAAGGCTAATTTGTTTATTTCCATAGGCTGTTTGAATTTACATTAAAATAGGTGCGATAGGACTCACATAGATAAGGCAAAATGCTCAGAAACTTTGCTTTTCATTCAACCTGACAGGAATTATGTAGGAGATACTATCATAAATAATCTACCTTAAAAGTTTACTGAATTATGTACCAAAAAAAAGAGATTTTGACATGAAAAATTAAAATAATGCACAAAAATATTAAAATAAAAAAATATTGGTTATGCAATATTTTAAGATAAGCTAGACGAGCATATAAGATATATAAGATTGTAAGTGTTGGGCCAGCAGTGGACTCATGGCTAAGGGACTGAATTCTTCTGTATATGATATATATGGTATATGATAAGTCCCATTTCTGTAATTCCAAGATGATATGTGTCCCCTTTCAGCAAACAGTTTGCTCTGGTTGCTCTATTGCACATGCGCACAGTATCCTGTCGGTGATGATTCACGCACAGCTGCATGCATGTTGATCTTACAGGTCTAACACACCATGGAAGATGTCGTTTTCATTCCAGATACAGATCTGGCTGCGTTGGAGTCAATATAAGGACCCCCCGTCGTGTGCCCTCTGATCCTGTACGGCTTAAAAGATTATGAAGGATGGATAGATAGATGGATGATTTTGTTGATGTAATGATAGCTACTGATAATGTCAAAAGGTAAATGATCTGCACCATGTGACATATTAATATATTAAGATCACAGGACTTTTTATTATTATTATTATTATTATCGTTGTTGTTGTTGTTTTTGATTATGATGATGATGTTGATAAGCTTCTGTATGTTATCTAAATCATGGTCCTGGTTACAGATATAATTATGCTAAAGCACACGCACACACACACACACACAGACTGCTAAAACAGATTCCTCTATCTTTAACCCCTACGGCTCTTGCTGACCTATAAACCCTCACTCTTACTGGCTTGCTGAGCAGCCTGCCTATCCTGCAGAATCAGCATGATGCTACACCGCTGGTCTCCTTCCTTAACCCTTTTCGAAGCTGCACTGTTTGACCTGAAATCAAATTATGCATGTGCGGTGCACAATCAAGAAGCAGTTGGCAGTGCCTAAGATGCATGCTGGCAGGGATGAACATACAGTATACATGAAGTTGATAATAATGTAGTTGGACAGGAAAGTTACGTAAAAGATCTTTGTTCAGACATGACAGACATGCAAACATGGTTTTTCCTTTTCTATTATTACTTTTGCTCACACTTTTGAGGTCTCACTGCAATATTTATTTTTGGAAAAACGATAAAATACAATTATAACATGCCGTTATAGCCTGTCCGTGTTAGCAGATGTATTACAGTAGCTCTGCGGGTAGCTTTTTTGCTTCATACACCCTGGTTTTAAGTTTAGAATCTTGCTGCTGTGCTTTGTGTGGGGAGTTAGAGTTTTCCCCCTGTGTCACACTGGTTCTTCCTGCCGTCCAATTAAGCTGCGCATGGTGGGCCCTCCAGTAGACTGACATTCCGTCTATCAGGAGAAGCAGGTGGAAAATAGATCGACAGAAGGTTTGGTCACTAGGGGCTAGGGATGTGGATTATTGTGTTAAAGCGGTTTCTCTCTTATGGGAGGTAAACAATATTTATACAACTACATAAGAAGATAGTAATGCTAATGTCATGTTAGCAGAAGATGGAAAGAAGATGTTCCTAGCAGGGATTCATTAATGAGAGACAGGGATGTTTGTTGGCTTTAAGGCACTTCAGCATAGAGTCTCCAGCCTTAAACTGAGCCCCGACAGCTCTGATGATCCTGCTGATTCTGCACTAAAAGAAAGTGATGGTACAATTGAACACAGTCCAATGCGAATGTCTACAGCACCTTTCTTTCACTTGCACAATATGAGCAAAGACAGAAAAGTGCTGTCTTTGCATGAGATAAAAAAGCTCCCCAATGCAGAACGTTACAATAGGCCCTTCAGATCTGCTGTCTGAAAGGTCAAAGTTGAATTTTCCATTAGAAGAACCAAAATACACTATCACAGAACACTCTCCTCACTACATTGCCTTATATGTAAATACGGGTTGAATGGGAAATTATTCTTACCTTTAAAGCCTTAAATAAAACATATTTGTGATCATCTTCTCCATTACTATCCTGCTTAGTGACTCAGCTCATAGAATTCTACCCTATATCATCCCACTGAGAATTGTTACAAGTTCAAAAACGCAACAAGAGATTTTTATAAGGTACCTGTGCATGGGATAAGCTCTTTGATCATTTTCAGGATCTCAATACCCTTCTATGAGGTAAAAAGAACTATTTATTTTGTGAGACCAGGAGAGACCATTCAGTGCAATTACGGCTTGCATGTATGACCACCCCACCTTTGAACATGCTTTGGTGTCTGTCATCTCAGATCCCTCTCGTCGACACCCATACCGTCAAATTCTAAAACTTTTATTTAACTGCAGCCATACTGACTGACTTCATACTAGCTTTCCGATTAAGGGCAAACTTTGCGGGAGAATAACACTTGTTCTAAAAATCTTGAAATGCTGACTGCACTAGGTTCCGCATGTGATTCCTGGTCTGGGTGATTCAAATATGAAGAATTCTTTGACGGGATATATTTGGTAATGAAATGTTACAGTATATAAAATTAGCAAATTGCACGTTACGTTCACTGTTATTATGCATTTATTAGTTTACGTGGAATATGTTTATGCGGAACAGGGTTTTCTTCACTGAAAATTTAGGACAAAAAATAATCCTTGTTCATGTGGCAGCATTTCAGATCTATTTTTTATTATACTGAAAGAATACAGACCCATTTCTCAGGTCAGCTATTGAATTTTAACAAAGACTCAATCATCAATACTGCAGAGCATTCAAAATGAGTCACGCATGAACTCATTGAAGAGCACAAGTCACATCCTACCGAAGTCTCTAAAGTTGCCCCAGAGTATGCCGGCAGTGAACATAATCATCGAGAAGCAAGAAGCATCTAGAACCACCCAGCCTCCATGCAGTCTCGTGGGAAGCTGGTGAAGCATAACTTTTAAAAAGCTACATTTCAGTGGCCAAAATAAGATAAAACATACGTTACTTAACTGTGTCCAAGTCACATGATGCGGCTAGCCAATGTAGCAGGGTAGAACCAAAGTACCTGAAAATAAGATGTCTCAGACTCTACATGGATTTTGCTGCAAACCAGAATAGCTTAGTGGCAGCTATAAATGTCAAGCGTTAAATACAACTTGGACCAAACACCCAAGCCAGTCAACACAATTCCCGTGGTCAAGCGTGATGTGGCCACTATGTTTTGAGCCAGCTTGTCATCTGTAGTGGCTGGGGAGCATTTTGTGATGAATGAAAAACAGATAGTTAGATCCAAAACTAAATACTAAAATCTGTTTTAGTCTGTAAAAGAATTCTAACCAGGTCAAGAATTTGCCAGTCCGTTTCAGGCCTGCCAAAGCCTTGAAACTAGGGTGATTTTTTATTTTTTAACCTTTGAGTCAAACTTTGGTGAAAATTTCCCCATTGCAACAGCTGAGCAATGTTAGCAGTGAATGTTCTCAGCTGGAGGAAAAAAAGCTGTACCCTGTCAAGAATCTGTGGAAATGTTGCTATGCATGAGACCGCCAAGCAAGCCGAAGAGAGCTCGAACAAAACTGCAAAGGATCATGGGCAGAATTTGCAAAGAATCAAACTTTAAAGTGTCATCAGAACTTCCACCAAATGCAGAGTTTATGGGCTAAACGTAAAAAATATTTATTTCTCTACTGGCATTCCATCTAGGGTGACCTCTCCTTTATTTCTGGGACACGCTCCCGGCTACCCCTGCAACCCTGAATCACATAGGCAGGTGGAAGATAAACTTTAAGATCTTGACTACAATGCTGAAATTAAGTTAAAACATGGCCATGGCAACATTTTTTCAGTCTTAAATTGTAACATTACAGGGAAACTGAAGGCAGGTCTAGATTTTGATTATAACCTTTTCATTATGATAATTTAAAACTACAATGTGTTACTGATAACAAATGTCTCAGACTAGCTTATCAAATTTGGCTGTTCTTAACTGTAACCATCCAAAGACAGACAAATGAAATAAAGTGAATAATCAAAATGTATCAAAGATAACTTGGATAAAACGTCAAGATGAAGGGCTCATTAAAATGAAGTCTCCCCAAATTCTGAGACCGGAAAGCATCTATAATATGGACAACAACACGGTCACTCACCACCTATGGATGAAGCCCAATGAATTTACTGAGAAAATGTCGAGATTGATGCCATCCTATCATTTAATTCCATTCAGAAAAGTATAACATACATCTGAATGCCTTTGACTCCAAAGCCATTACTGAACATCCATCCATCTTTCATCTTTCACCACATATTCAGTTTAGGGGCCCAGTAAGTTGGAATCCTACCCCTAGAAATACGGTACAGGATGCCAGTCCACCGCAGTCCACCACAGGGCACAGAATTACAAATTACGGCCAGTTTAGGGACAGCACATGAACTGAACACCCCAAAGGTGAGGCTGCAATCTTACCCCTGAAGTACCCCATCATGCTTAATTAATGTTCAATCTGAAACAAACTCATGCCCATTAAGGCTGAGAAATATGGACCAAAAGCCCTATCTCGATATTTTTAGGCAGTATAGCGACATACAGTATATATGCATGTATGTAAGAAGTGGGCTAAATGTTTAATCTTAAGTCAAAGCAGCATGTGAGATGGCAGGAACACTTTTATTAAAATAGTCTATTTTTCAACAAAATGAAAATACAAGGTTTGCTTCCCTGTTTGTTAATTATTGCAGTCTCAACATTCCCTGTGGGACATTAACTGATTTGATTTTAGCTGTGGATTCTGGGAATAATAGAATACTACTGGTTTCTGTTAAAAATCTTTAATAGCCCAAATTTTAATGCTCAATGAAAGTATGTCGAAATAAAGGGTATTGCATTATCTTAATTCTCGTTTTGAAAATATATCGATATACCGTAAAAATTTGATGTACCGTCAAGTTAATGCCCATAGACAATATGCATTACACTTCTGTGTGCGGCTGGCATTCGCTGTCAGCTGTTGCGATTTAAGTGAAATCAATTTCATATTGTCACACAGGCTCTATACAGGATCATTGCTCATGTTTCTTGAAAGGAAACACCGTCCAACAGGTTTGAGTACCTTTGGAAGAGGCTCATCAATGACTCATCAGCTGAACAACGATTTATTTACAACACGTTCCCCTTCTATGGTAGATTTACTAAACCTTTGTGGGAGGTTCAGTTCTTGCAAAAGCAGTATTAGCACTGCGTTAAGTGTCAGAGAAGAGAACATTTTACGTGACTGCATGTCAGCCTTGAGGCAAACATATAGTTGCGGCCGTTCACAGTGAAGGAAATGAATGCAAATCAATGCAAGGAAAAGCTAATGAGATTTAGCAAGGGTAACAGCCACTGTAGATGATGCTGTACACAGTGAAATCATCTTAAAACCCAAAAGCCTAGTGCTAAATGCTATAATGCATATATGAAAAAGAGCCTCCTACCAGGATTATACTGGCGGCTGCAGGACTAAAGAGACATTCAACTTGAAATTAATCAGTTTTATCCAAGAAAAAAAGTAAATAAAAACTAATTAAAAACTTCCCTGCATTTGTATGTGAATTATTATGATCAATCATTGAATAACGTGAAAAGTTGCTTTGTATTTTGTTAATTCTGAAAGAGACAGCTCTTTGACTACTGTGGTAAGTCTAAGCACATCCTTATGTTTACAGGGAAACAAACATGACAGTCAGGAATTACTGCAATATCAGGAAATCCATCCAATGAGTCTGAGCTCAGCCTCATTTCCAAAAGTCATTTCATTGCTGGCATCTACCCTACCGTTGTTTGCTCTATTGTTGTGCATTTGATAAACTTTGATTGGCTAGGGCATTTGGTTTCAGCACTGGTAGGGACTAAATCAGCCCCAAACCCCTACCCCCTGAACACACAAAGTACCCCCACAATATTGGTAGGAACAGGTCCCTACCAGCCCTTCTTGAGATGTTCAGAAATGGACAATTATGCAGGACCAGCTCTGTACTTGGTATCCACCAGAAATAAGCTGTTACTTTCTATAGACCAACATGGTTCATGATTTTGGCAAAAATGCAAACAAAACAAGAGTGTCGAAGTCACAAGGACTTTTGAAAGTGTGCAGTGCTCTGTTTCCATTCTTAGTAAATGCTTTGGGACAAGCTGGAAAAAATACACACACATGTCGGGTAAACATATCTTTATGGGGACCGCTCTTTCATCTGTATGGGAAAAATGCTAATGCTAACTATGCCAACCTTAACCAGGAAACTGGTCCCCATAAGGGAAAAAAATGGGTATTCACCACCTTGTGGGGACATTGTATATAAGGTATGGTATACTCGCTTACACACAGACACACACACACACACACACACACACACACACACACACACACACACACACACACACACACACACACACACAGAGTACAATGAAAATGTTCCTGGCTATTTATCTTGGTAGTAAGCGTATATTTGCTCAGAAAAAAAACACAATTTAACATTATAACCCATGCAAAATGAAAAACAAAAAAATAAGAAATAAAAAATGAACATGTATTTCATCTCTTCTCCATAAAGCTACTGATATCTTGCTGGAGGGCTAGATAAACTCCACTTTGGTTCCCAAACCTCTCCTTAGGGGCACCTCAGCCATTCTATGTACAGTATTAGTTAAATTTCTCCACCAGCACAATTAATTAATAATCTTGATTTGTTAAATAGCTCATTGGGGGTAATGATTAGCCAAACAAGGTGAGCTAGTGCTCGAATCAAAAAATACATGGGTGTTTTGGGCATTTGCTGCAATTCCTGGGGTGATTTTAGCAGAAGTTTTGAAATGGCTAAGCTAACATCAACATGAAGATCATGTAAACATCATTTTCTGCGACTACCTAAGACTTTTGCTTTAATATTACATAACTTGATTAACTTTTGCCAGCTTCTATTTTGAGAATCGTCTATTTGCCATGTGAGCGGCCCCTCCCTGAGGACGAGCCATAGGCCCCTGACTGTAGTGAGTTTGTCCTTTCCTTCAGTCCACCTCCTCTGCTTATTTAACGGCAGGTGCTACTAAAACATTCACAAAGGTAAATAATATATCATGAGAGATCACGCACCTGTGCATGTGCCCCCCCCCCCCCATTCCACTCTGCACATTTGCACACCTAAATCGACACACTGAAAGCAGAGAAAAAAAACGCTTTTGTATTCAGCAAATAACAGCATCTGCATCCACCCCTGAATATTGCAGGGGGACGGGAAAAAATGTGATCACAGGGAATGTGCACCTATTAATAGAATAGAGAGCTGAGGATTTCCAGTGACCTTGTTCTCTGAATAAAATGGAAAAAAAAGGCACTCGGAATGCAAGCGGGATTTGACTTAAGTTGCTTTTTACCTGCTTGGAGGGAAAACTTACTGTTCTTCCGTTCGGTAAACTGGGAATCCTGAAGGTGTGTCAGCTGGCTGCGCAGACAGCAGGTGAACTTGCCTCGGCACGAATAAGCAGCCAAAGCCAAGTACCCTAGCAGGTCTGGCTGCCATATGATGTAAAAGGCCGAAGGAGCCCCAGCCCAGTGATGGTCCCCCTATTAAGGCATGTCAGGCCCGGCACCTTCTGCAGGATTGTGACCAAACTGGCTTGCTCAGCCACAGCATGGCATATGGCGAAACTGTCAGGCGGTGTCTGCCGACTCCTGTTACTTGCACTCCCCCCTGTGACATTTACCGACAGTTAATTCCATCCTAAGGGGAAGGGCCTTGATTTGAAGGAAGGGCATCATTCTTTAGTAAAGGTATTATGGGTGGATTGGAATGGATATTTCATAATGAGTTTTAGCATTTTAATTTCCATTAGCATTAGCTATGTTGTTAGCCTCACTCTACTCCATCCATCTCTCATAACTGCTTATCCATCACTGGGTCATGGTGAATGATTGCAAGGAAATAGGGGGGCTGAGGCAGGGGGCACCCCCGGATGGAACCATATTGTTATTATTATCGTCTTTTTTCTTCATATAATAGGGCGTCGACATTCAACCCCATAGCATTGTTTAGCTAAATATGCAGCCAATACAGATTATCTGAATGGGATAATCTCACATAGTGCCGTGGTTGTAATTAGCAATCTGAATCTCCAGTAAATATACATGCACATTCATAGAAATGCAGTAAGGATGTTTCTGGAAACATACAACGGCGAGGTTACATAGATTCTGATATATCCTCCTGAGACCCGGGCCATTCATTTGTGTCCTCTGTAGTGGACATTTTGTTTTTGCATCTATCTTTTCA
>JAODKC010000043.1:14283336-14294820 GCA_026777985.1 Mormyrops attenuatus
CTCCAAAGACATAGAAAATCACAAATAACCTGAAATTGAAAGACACTTTTTTTCCTTGGGTCTCAGGAGGATATTACCGAGTGTTATATATTTAGATATAAGGTAAAAGTTCTGGGTCTTCAGTTTCTTTAAATGATATTAATGATGTGAAATCAAAACACATAATTCCATAAACCCCCCAACCTCATACCAAAGCTTAGTCCCAGATGAGCAGCTAATTAAAATATCAGATAGCAGAAATGACATTGGTAATCCAGGAGGGCCTAGCTCTTGACATCTGTAGGAGATATAAAGTAGATTGTTCTTTGGTTCTCAATCAGAACTGCAGAAATCCTCTCACCATAGGCACTATCTGCCCAATTACATGGTGAGCACGGTCTGATCACTTGCATACCAGGGAAATGGTATTAGCAATAGGGGCCCAAGGTCAGACCCACCCACAAAGCGGATATTAAGGTTTGATATTCATTAAATGCGGCTCTGTGCTTGACGCAGTCTCGTGTGGGCTGTTCCTTTGAAGTCCAGCGCGGTGTTAAGTAACCTTTTCCCCACATGACGTCTTAGATGAAATATTAAACAAACAGGCAGTGGACGGTGTACGATAATAATGCATAAGACGGGATAACAAACGGCAGCATTAATGATTCAGTGGGAGACGGGATGGCGGCCTGGAGAGCCTTTCCCAGCTTCGCGGGGACGCAGTGAGGAGGACACCGCAGACACTCACATGCTTGTACTTCATCGGCTCCTGGGGGAACGTGCTAAAAGCGAAATGAACTTTTTGCGCCGCTGAGGAGCCGGGGGAGAGATGATGCAGATCGTGGCTGACTGGGGAGGGCGGGGAGTAAACAGGCTGCACTCTTCTGATTGTACAGGAGGGTTGCACCTCACGGCCACGGTTCATGCGTTGACTGGCTCTCAGAAAGCCTCCCAGTCAGAGTCACATGTCATCTCCATGGAAGACAGGCCTCCTCTTTTTCTGCTCGTAACAGTAACAGTAACAGTCTCCAGCCTCCCTAACATCCCCTCAGATTTGCATATGAACACACACAAACACTCGGATACACACATGCCCAAGCATGACCATACTCTTGCACATACACACACAAACATAAGCTCAGGCATACTGGCCCCAAATTTATGATAAACACAAACAACATATGCAATGTCGTACGGATATTATCTGCCTCAGGAGTATTTTGCGAATAAACAGATACATAAATAAGTGCTGTCAGCGAAACCTGAGCCCTGAGTAATATTATAAATGAGTCATGAGAGAAATGTAAAAATATACATATTTAAATAAACAAGCATATACACCTAGATATTCACTTGCTTATTTTTAATGAGAACAATATTAAAATATGTTAATCTCATTATGTAATGTTAAATGCACCATATCAACTATAAATTAACTTTCAAACCGTAAGCTAACCCATACAGCAGAAAAAAAAATATTAAAAAACTGTCATTAAACTGCTTTTATTATGACCTGCACTAAAATATCCTTTGTACAGTACATGTATAATTTTTTGGAGTTAATGTGGGCTGACGGTGCCTCGTACTGACTGGCTTCCTCTCCATTGACAGAATCGGCTTCTGGGACCCTTTCATCGCTCGCAAAGAGCGTCTTCCTGCCAGCTGCCATCTTGAATTTCTAGGGCGAGCAATGTAGCGAAAGTACGACGTGACCATCAAAGAACCTTCTGTTTTCTTCACCCACTACTCCCCAAAGACAGCAGCTTTTGCAGAACCACAAATAAACTCTGGCCATTCAAGTCCTCTGCAAAGAAATGTACCATTTAAAAGAGTGATCTGGAAAGAGTCTGCGGGACGGGGGGATTGTAGATTTGAGGTGGGCGACGTGCTGCTTCATTCTCCCCTGTCCACTTCCCAGTGATATAAAAAACAGAATTTAATGCCTCATCCCAACTGCCGTCCTTCCAAACCCCTCACCCAGCTTCCCACTCATACAGACCGGTTCATCATAACCAAAGCAAACCGTACTCTCACACTTTCACACTTAATTTTCCTCAGTTTATCTCAATCAAATTAAGCCAGTTTTCCTAAGCTGAAGCAGACCTCTTCAGTTGTTCTTAAGATCCCAGCTTAAAGCAAGCCTTCCCTCCATCTTCCATGGTGCTGATCCAGTACAGGCCTATGCTAGGGCACAGAGCACAGGAGAGACAACAGCTTGGACAGGATGCCAGCCCATCGCCGGGCACATACTCAAAAACTATGGCAATTTCGAGATGCTTTTGGACTGCAGCAGGAAACACAGGTATTAGATGCAAACTGCTCACCTACAGATTGCTTGGCAGGACTCAAACCCCCAACCGTAGCAGTTTAGGGTAACAGTGCTACCCATTGCGTCACTGTGGCACCCATAGGCACCAATCCTGTGGGTGCCTGAGGGCTGGCTGAAAGGCTGGAGCACCCAAAGGAAGGAAGAAATGCAGATGCTGTAAAAGCTGTAATGTAACTGGCCAGCTATCCTAGGTACCGGGGGGTGGATCTTAAACCACGTTCTTCCTCAGGGTGCGTTAACTGTATCTGTGTCAAATTATAAGTGTGTTATAGGTATCACAAGAGTGAAAGCATTATTTTGAAAATACTGAATATCCGCTTTATGCTCCATTATGTGGTTATGTTCCGTTATATGGTCATATTCCGTTATGCGGTTATGTTCCGTTTCGTGTTGTGTAACGTCAATTATAAGTCTGATCTCCAGAATTCTTTTCACTGTTTATTTCCAGTTGCTAGTGGTTGAATTTGTATACATTAAAATGTATAGGCTGCGGTGTGTGTGTGTGTCTGTGTGTGTGGCCCAGGTATACCTTACGTTGTAACGTACCTTACGTGATGAATACCCGTTTCTTTTTAACCTTATGGGGACCAGTTTCCCCCTGGGGGGAGGGGGCCGGGGGATGGCGTGTCAATTATTTAGGGCAACCACTAACAGGTCGATGAATCAGCGCCTATGATGCCACCTAATTATGCAAGGAGCTGCAACAATTTTTGTCCAGAGATGGTGTGAGGTGCAGCGCCTCCAGCGAAGCCCTAGGCAGGGGAGGAGCGGACCCACCTTTCTGCCAAGAAACCTCTCACCTTACAAGCAGACTTTCTCTATTTGCAGTAGCAGGTGGGTGCAGTGAAGGTGCCCAAGGTCGTGTAAAGGCAAAGACGTGAAACACAAACGTTAGGGAAGAAATGCACTGGGAGTGAATTCATTTCATAATTCATTTACACAGATCTAATTACTGGCATACATCCCATTGTACCAGATTTCCTCTCCTATGAGGTCAGGGATGTTTCAATTCAAGCTCCCTTTCCAATGCCAAATGTAACATAATGGGTTTTCTGAAACTAAGTATAATGGAGTACGTGACTACAGCAACCAGCTTTGACTACAGATTTATCAATCCCATGATCCATTAAGCCTACTAGTGCATTCAGTTTCCTGTACGCAGCTCTAGATTTTGATTATAACTTTCTGCTTGACTATTGTAACACTGCTATAATATGTTATTTATAATTAATAACTTTCTCCAAAAACAGATTAATGAATTACAGTGTGAATAACCAAAATGTGCTCAGTGTAACTCAGTGCGCATTGGGTAGTGTCTGAAATATGTCAAAGGTGAAGGTAATTTAAACTGTAAAACACACACTGAGACAGCAGGGTTATGATCAAAACAGAAGCCAACTTCCTCGAAAGTTGAGACCTGAAAACATCCAAAATACGAATGACCACAAGGTAACTCATCACTCACGGATGTAGCACAACGGACTTACCGAGAAAATGCTGAGAGATTGATGCCTATTGTTTAATTACATTCTGAAAAGTACATTAGTCTGAGGCTATAAAACAGTTATACAGCACAGACTGTGCAGTGCACATCTACCCACTGTTACATGATGTGTGACCGTGGAGTTAAACTTCACCTAACCCTAACCCTAACCCCTTCAGCTCATACGAACCTCTTCAATGCCATTTTCAAATTGAGTTTTACTGCTACCGTGGTCACCCACATTTATGTTTACCTAAGTATGCAATGTTCAGGTAATGAAATGTGATACACAGTCACTGTAAAAACAGTGAAACGTACACAACCTCAACCTCAACACCAAGCTGACAGGCCATTAACATGGATAAAGACAGCACCTTACGCTGCCACAGATAGACCATCTGTTACCACACAAAGAGCAACACATTAATCCAAACTCAAAACTGAAAAGTGCTTTTTTTTCACAGGACCTCAGAAGTATTTTTTGACTAATTTAATGAACAGAGTGCTGTTTGGAAGGATCTGAAGGGAAGGTGTTAAAGGGGGCAAGGTTATGATTGATTTTATGACTGTCTTCAGGTCTTGGGTCAGGAATGTTGTACAATGCGTGTTTTCCTCAGTGCACTTTCTGAATATTACAGCCGTGATTTATAAAAAATGTTTTCTAGCCTTGGTTGTTCACCTATTTTCTCTGAATACCGCCTCAGCGAGTTGCTGCAGACTCTGCCGAAATCGACTCCTCGTCTCCACATTAAGGGTCTTGAACACGCGCACCTGGTGCCCAGAGGCGATCCAAGCATGAGTCGGGGTCGTTTTTTAATCCAGACTCGCGATGCCCGGCACCAGTGACATGACATGCAATCCTGTCACTGCCACCGCTTCGGGAGTTTAATCTGTGATAGAGGAAATAATAATAATATGTGTTGTGGGGGGTCAATAATGCCACTGTACCGTAATGCTTAATGCTCACCCCCCCTCCATGGACACCCAGCCACCGAACTGTGAACACGAGACTGTGCAGGGAATGCATCGTAACCTAAGGGTGCGTGCGGCAGACGCATGTGCTCTGCTCCCTGGTGCTTGGCTTTGCCTGCTGCCCCAGTTTTCTCTTTGCTTACCCATAATTCACCCGGAGCCACAGTTGAAACTGTTCAAGGATCATACTTTGAAGAATTTAGGGTAACACTTTACTTAAAGCAGTCATCATAATGTTTTATTGATATCTTCATAATGCATTAAAATGTATTCAAGTATTATAAACACGGCTATATCTATTTATGAAAAGGCATAACATATTATAGGCATGTTTATTATGCATTATTAATGCTTTTTGAACCTCTCATCTATAATGTACTATAGATACCTTCATAATGCATTACAATAGTTAGTATAAGCTATGACAATGCATTATGAAGGTATCTATAATGCATCATACATGGGTGTTTCAAGTAAAGTGTTAGCAAATTTATCAGGAAATATAACTTTTCAAAAAAAAGGGTGGCCACTGAATGACTTAATTCTGATGTAGCTACAAGCTTAGTGCAGTGCTGTGATTTTGTCTGGATCGAAGCAATTTCAGCCACGCATGATCGCAGTACATCTCCAGAATGCGTTACACAGTCTGCTTATACCGTATAGTGCTGGGCTGCTGTTCTGTTTCAGATGTAATGTTACCTAAGCACCTCTAAGAGAGGATCTGCTCATCAGCCCATTAGGTTTGTTAATCCTCGGGTCAGTGGGCATGATATTGACCCACGAAAGGCACGTCGAGACGGGAGCAGGAATTGATTCAGATAAAACTGTCACTAGAAAAGGTTTCATCCGGCATCTTATCCCCGCTGGGAGCTGGGAAGTTTCCCTCATGGTTCCAGCAGGTGTTACATGTGCCTGGACAGCGTGCCACAAGGAGGACTGATCCCGCCTTTGATGTGCCCCCCACACCACCACCCATAAACTGCACCGAGCAGGAAAGAAATCTCATTCAGATAGATTAATGGTCTGTAGGACCTATCCTCCCACCCGCCTCCCTCCTCATGTATCATAATTACTTCCACATTCTTAGTGAAGCACATTGATTGATGGTGAAAATGCTGTATTAGCCAAAGTGTTTTTTCTTCTTTTTTTGACATTTGGGTGCAATTTGTGATTTAGTTTATTCTCGTTTATGATTGGAGGAGTGGTGCAATCATTTGCAGATTGCCAATTAGAAACAAAAGTCTGCTCACGGTGTCATTTTGAGACCTCAGTTTTCAGAAGAGTATGTTTTCATGTATTTAATAAGCATTGAACGATGGAGAGTCGAGTAAAATTGGCAAGACGTCTAATCTCTCATTGCTCTTTGTAGGGCACAAGTGTGTAACGGGACCTGATAAGAAATGAAAAGGTTTATTAGAAAATCAGAGCTGAAAATCTAATTGCAGTAAGGACAATATTATATAAACAGTATGTTATATATTATATACACACTAATAAAATCCCCAGTGACCCCGACCAGAATGAGCAGTTGGCTGACTGATGGATGTTCTGTGTAATGCTAATTAAATATTTTATATACAGCCTTGTGTCGACTTGCGTTCGCATTTGGAAATAGCAAGTCATTTTAGATGAATCTCGATACTGTAGCTGTCCATCACATATACATTACTGTATGCATACTGTATTACAAGTTAGATATGAAGAGTGGCTCATTATACAACGGGCAGCGCTGCCCATTCTCCTGCACCCGTTGCACTAAGCGATACGCCTGCGAACATCCTACTACATTCTCTTCCAGGCGTCTCACAATCAGTATTAGGCTATGGACCTTAGACATAAATGTGATCAGACGTGAATCGATCAGATGTAACTCAACATAAGATTGTATATGTAGATACTGTATATAAATTTTTTGAATATGTAAAAATGCATAAACAAATTAATAAATAAAGCCACTGTGGGCACATATGTAACACGGAGTCAAACACTATGAGACAATTACACACCCCAGTTCATAAGAAACTGCACGTCTTTGGGCTGTGGGAGGAAAATGGAGAATCCAGGGGACACTAGCACAAGACAGTGAGAAGATGCTAACTTACAGAGAGTCTAATGCATAAAGAACAGACAACAAACAGACACCATACCCAAATGCACAGCCTGATACATAACACTGGACAGTGGTCTGTACCCAAATGCACAGCCTAATATATAATAGCAGAAAGTGGTCTGTACCCAAATGCACAGCTTGGTACATAACAGCAGACTGTGATCTGTACCCAACTGCACAGCTTGGTACATAACAGCGGGCAGTGATCTGTACCCAACTGCACAGCCTGATACATAACAACAGACAGTGATCTGTACCCAAATGCACAGCTTGATACATAACAGCGGACAGAGATCTGTACCAAAATGCACAGCCTTATATGTAATAACAGTCAGTAATCTGTACCTAACTGCAAGTATCAAGAATAAAGTAGCACAACACAGGAAAAATATTCAATTCCACATAGCTGGGCCCAGGACAACAATGCTGTTCTCAAACCCTTCTTACCTCAATCACCCATCAAGCTGCACATTTCATTGAATTTTAAGTAATGTTCTAAGTCACTCTCTAAGAAAAAGAAAGCTACTTAAGTATTTAAGTCTTTATCCTACAATAACCAAGGTACAATTGCATGTTCCCCTGCAGTAGCTTTAGAAGAATGTAAGGGAAAAGAAAAATGGAAATCACTAAAGAAAAATTATTCTTCTGTCTGAAAGCTGGGCTCTAGGTTCTGTACATTCTCTATTAATTTCTAATGCCTAGTTTCTTCCTTCTTTTACTCTACTTATGAATGAAAACGAACCAGCAGGCAATTAGTGCTAATTAAGATTCTGAATTCAGTAACAGAATGTGGTGCTGGGATGAGAGGTCCCCCTCAGAGGAGTAGATGAAAGAAAGGTGCTGTATCTGACTATTTATGCAACACTCAATACCATTTATAGAAAGTACACAGCCAGAGATAGAATTATAGAATTGGTTAGATAGAGTTTTGCGTTATTGAATATTGTTAGCATCTTTGGATTTTGGAAAACACTGTAAAAATCTAATGTATTATTATTATTATTATGATTATTATTATTAGTAGTAGTAGTAGTCGTAGTATTAATAATAATAGTAATAATAATTATTATTATAATTCTAATAATAATAATAATAATAACAAAAAGAAGAAGAAGACAATAAATACATTATGGATTTAAGACCTTCTGTGTGGGCTGAAACATCACCACGAACAGCGATCTATACCCAACTGCATAACCAAATACAGATCCAACAGACAGTCATTCAAGACCAGTTATTTGGTTGGATACAGCCCCATGGACAGCAATCTACACCCAACTGCATAACCAAATACAGATCCAACAGACAGGCATTCAAGACCAGTTCCTTCGTCGGATACAGCACCATGGACAGTGATCTATGCCCAACTGCATAACCAAATACAGATCCAACAGACAGTCATTCAAGACCTGTTCCTTGGTCGGATACAGCCCCATGGACAGCGATCTATACCCCCCTGTACAGTCAAATAGAGATGCAGCAGACAGCAATTCAAAACTTCCTGCATGGTCTGAAACAGCACCAAGAACAGGGATCTGTTTCCAGCTGCATGGCCTAATATAGAACCAACTGACAGTAACCTATACCCATCTGCACAGTCTAATACATAAACAAAAACCTATACCCAAATGCAGAGTCTAATACAAAACAAATGAACAGAGATCCATACCCAAATGCATAATCTAACACAGAACTACAGGTGAGTGATGTATACCCAGCTGCATGGTGTAATAGAGCCCCGTGGACCATCTGCATGTGGTGTAACTGAAACCTGAAACAGATGATTCTCCAGCCACCTTAAAACAAGACTGGAAAGAGAGAGCAACTCTAAAGCAGGAAGCACATGTGGCACTTAACTAAATCTCACACAAGTCACACGCCAACCAGCCTGGTACAAACCCCAGAGTCTGTCAACATCATCTGAATGTGTCTTTGAATTTTGGCTGCAGCATAAAGGAGACTTTCTTCAGGGGTTAGTAAATTTATGAAAGGCCAGGTGATCACTTCCACCCCAGTGACTCTGCATCACATGATCCATCTCTGGGTGATGTCCAATTAATGTCTGATATTACAAGTTAACTATGGAACAAACGACTCTATCGAGTAAGGAAAGCAGTGTTGGAAATCGCTCCACTTGCTGAACGTGCTGTTTGGTTGTAACTGCAGCATCCTGAGCAGCGCTGAGAGCCAGACGTGGAGGTTCCCCTGCAGCAGTGTACGCCAGCCTGGCTCCTGTTCAAAATGCCTTTATATAGTCACAGCACCTGAGATTGCTTCTCCAGTCTTTCTCACTCCCAGGTGTATGGAAGACGACATTCGGATATAATGCTTTATTAAAAGCATTCACAATTAGCATTTCACTATTAGCGTAGCTCAAACTCCGGAGCAAGCCAGCAGCTGTGCTTTGACAGCTGCAACTTCTCACTGCATCGCACAGCTTCTCAAGTTGCACTGCTTTAAGCCAGGTAGCTGCTTGCATGAAGCTAGAGGAAGAAAGTGATAATAACATCGCAGTTTGAAAATGCAGCCTTTTATATGTTTGAACTAAAAATCAGAAACCCTTTCTCAAGAAATGATATCGGAATGATTAGCAAAAATGTACAGGGTGTACAGGGTATCCATGGCATCGTCTGAAAGATCGTTCCAGCCTAGCGACCAAGTTAAATCTCTCAAGGATTCCAAGTAGTATTTTGATAGATTTAACCATATGAAATGTTTTAGCCTCATGTGATATAAACAACAATCTCAGGAATAGTGTTCACACCCTCGTTTCATACTGCACTGGAGAGTTAATCATTATTAGTTGTTCATAATTAGCGCAATTCAACATGTAGCTAACAAAAAAAAGGCACTTGGCCTCAGATGGGTATATTTCTAATTAGATTCTGGAAATGACCTTTAATGTCTGTCGAAAATTAGGTCTGTGAACTGTTCTGTCAACAGAACATGTATTCGAACTCGGCAATTTTGTAAGGCTTTGAGCCTCCAAGCAATGTAATTTAAGTTAGCATCTATGCTCATGCATGGTAGGAGGAGTGGGGGGAAAAACTGCCACTGTAGGTTCAGAACCATTCAATTGCATTTAAAAGTGGTAAAACCACAAGGAATACATTAGAATACAAAACTATTAAAAATATTTTTTAAAAATGTAAATTATATTAGTAATAAATTACATTAATTACATATTAGAACACAAACCAATATCATATAAGAAGTAGGAAAATGTCGAGCAGGAAGGTGGATGAGTGTATAAGCAACAAAGACCCTAATGACAGGGCAACGAGAACTTCTGACAAGCACGAGACGCTTCTCGGAAGATGACCTTTGGAAAAGAATCTCTCTTTCATCCAAACGCCATAGACCAGCGCTACATCTTTGCCGATCAACATTCGTTGCAGGATCCTCAGTGATGCTTCCATTTGCGTTAAATACTTTGCCTTATTAAAATCAAAATCCACTGCTTCAGTGCTCTCGTGATTAAAACAGAGAAGAAAAGGCATGCATCTTCGGTACAGCGGGAAAATGGGCGACGCGTCATTACATGTGAACTGTACCTCACCTCTCATAATTAAACGACTCGCTCCTGATGAAGGGACATGTATGGCTGATTATTGCAGTTCAGGTTAAAGTCAGTGCCACATATAGCATTTTCCAGTGCACATTCTTCTTTGCATTTAAGGAATGGTATTTTTGGCCCAATGCACATTTGCATCACTGCTGGTACAGCTGAATGACAGTGATGTACATGTAAGATAAATGAAGTTCAGCATGGAGGCTCAGTGGGCAATTCCACGGTTAGGTACATGTGCACTTTGCATTCTGTGCTTGTCTCAGTTATCTCAAGGTCCTCCAGTTATCTGGCACTGGCCAAAAAGCATACCTCAGTGACAAAAAAAGTTAAGCACCCAGAAGTAATGGTCCAATTTGGACGTAATTTGGTACACGTACACACCAGCGATGAATACGTAAATGATTCGATTTGCAAGGAGCTGGCACGTCTACTGTAGTCACCAGACACAGAGGTTGCCTCGTAGATGCATTAGGCAGCATTACCAGTCATTGACAGAGTTTGGTAAGGGTCGCATAGTGGGTTTGCATGAGGCCGGGTGGTCAAATTGCGCAATTGCCCGGCATGTGGGGCATGCAGACGTCACAGTTGCCCGATGTTGGAACCAATGGGCACGTGGGGGCACCTACACATGTCGTGAAGCTTCGAGTTGCCCAAGACAGACCACACCAAGAGAGGATCGTCGTATTGTGCGCCAGGCATTATAGAATCCCATGACATCTGCGCCTGCCAATCAGACACAGGTACTGGACTCCCTACAACACCCAATGTCATCCCACACCGTGTCTCGACGACTGCCGTCAGTCAGACACCGTCCCATGCTTAGGCTGCCGTTAACACCAGCACAGAGACAGCTGCGTTTGGAGTGGTGCTGGAAACAGGAGGCATGGACTGATGACGAGTGGCGTCGTACCATGTTCAGCGATGAATCTCAGTTCTGAATTACCACGGATGACTGTCATGTGCGTGTATGGCGGTGCTGAGGGGAGAGGACCAATCCTGCCAATGTTGTGGAGAGACACACCGGCGTTACTCCTTGCATC
>JAODKC010000043.1:14309462-14325317 GCA_026777985.1 Mormyrops attenuatus
TGACCACAAGTTCTCAATGGGATTATGGTCTGGGGAGTTTCCTGGCCATGGACCCAAAATGTCGATGTTTTGTTCCCCTGGTCACTTAGTTATCACTTTTACCTTATGGCACCAAACTGTTCTTGGAAGGTTGGGAGAAGTTGCTCTCGGAGGATGTTTTGGTACCATTCTTTATTCATCACTGTGTTCTTAGGCAAAATTGTGAGTGAGCCCACCCCCTTGGCTGAGAAGCAGCCCCACACTTGAATGGTCTCAGGATGCTTTACTGCTGGTATGACAAAGGAATGATGGTAGGGCTCACTTTTCTTCTCTGGACAATACCTCTTACAGAATATCAGTCTGTCCGTGATGTTTTTCTTGGAGAGAAGTGGTTCTTTGCTGCCCTTCTTCACACCAGGCCATCCTCCAAAGTTTTTGGCTCACTATGCATGCAGATGCGCTCACACCTGCCTGCTGCCATTCCTGAGCAAGCTCTGCAGTGGTGGTCCCCTAATCCTGCAGCTGAATCAACTTTAGGAGAAGGTCCTGGCGGTTGCTGGGCTTTCTTGGGCATCCTGAAGCCTTCTTCACAACAATTGAACCTCTCTCCTTGAAGTTCTCAATGACCCAATAAATAGTGCAAAGCAATGATGACTGCGTGCATTTCCTTGCCGGTAACCATGGACAACAGTGGAAGAACAATAATTTCAAGCACCATCCTCCTTTTAAAGCATCCAGTCTTCTATTCTAACTCAATCAGCATGACAGAGTGATCTCCAGCCTTGTCCTCATCAAGACTCTCATCTGTGTTAATTTTGTGGCCGGGCTGAAATGCAGTGGAAATGTTTTCTTTGGGATTAAGTATTAAGTTCATCTTCATGGCAAAGAGGGACTTTGCAATTAATTGCAATTTATCTGATCACTCTTCATATCATTCTGGAGTATGTGCAAATTTCCATCATAAAAACTTGACTATGTGAAAATGAATGTTTGTGTCATTCTCAAACCTTTTGGCCATGGCTGTACATTTATAAGGTTCTTGGTGTTTCCAGTTAAATGAATAATATTTGCATCACAGTGTTATGTGTGGAAAATATATGGAAAATATGAGAAGAATTAACAGAAATGTCTGGTACCTCTCTACAGACACAGGGAAAATAGACAAGATTTTATCTGTTTTTTTTTATATTAGTTAGGTGCCCAATTGTTTCAGCAGAGTAGTTGCGCACAAAAATAAAAGAATAACTGAACAAAACAAGACTTTCTGACATCTGGTATGTCTAGGACTACAAGGGGCATCTACAAAATCAGAGATAAGTAACTAAAATAGTTGTAATGCTTGTTATCCTTGGTTTTCTAAAATAATCCAGTAATTGTTAAGTGTTTTGACTGGGATGCAGTGATGTAAGTGGTCTGTTGTTTGTCTGATACTTAATGAGTCAATACTGATGGTCACCTGTTCTCAAGGACAAACTGCAGCTGATAACCAAACTCCAGTCTCCGATATTATCCTCGGTACCTCTCCTTTTCCTTGCTTTCACTTCCTGTTATCTTTGCATCATAATTGCCCAGATTTTGACATTTAAAAGTGCACAACTATGTAAAAATATGAAGCTTGGTATTTGTTGTGTTCCACGGATCCTTTAATGTGCTTGCGTGGAAAGCATCTGTAATTGTCACGAATTCATAACCTCAAAGGAAGCAGTCAGCACATTCTGCTACCTTTGAGAAAGGTTTTCTGATCTGTTAAAACTATATCCCAGGAGACACCACACAGTGCATTTTAAAGCAAATAAAACAGCAGATTTACCTAATGAACTTAATCAATGTATAGAACTGGCTTTGTTTGGCAAGGAAAATGTGTTGTATTGGGAAAAAAGTGAGAAAAAAATGGACTATCGCACATCTATTTCTAAGAAGGTGTTACTACTAAAACATATATTACATTCAAAATTTATGATTAGATACATAATTTATCTACTTTCTGTTGATAAGCATTAGGTATAAATTAGGAATAAATTAAACTGGGTGGGAAATGTAAACATTTGGCAGTTATTTTAGCTGATGCTGCACACCTAAGCGGTATCAGAAGCAAATAATTAGCTAGCTTATGTTTGAAGAGGAACAGGAAGTGCGTCACCTCACCATTTATTATTATGTATGGATTATGTAGCATGTCCTTTGAATGGCCAGACCTTGGGGAAAGTGCAGATAGCTCTACAGGGATTCAGCTGGACCAGGTCTAAGCAGCTCTACAAGTAGGTAATGGACCACCGAAAATAAATAATGTCAGATGCTACTCTGAGGTCAGATTGTGGTTTATTATATTAATCAATGTTCAGTGGCCTCCATTGCAATAACTTGATGATACATTTCGAAATATGATGTGTAACCTCATGAAAACTAAGACAGCCTCATACTTTGATTTAATTACCCAGCTGGTGCTGATTGAGGCTGGCGAATGACGGTGCCAGGTGATTATTTATGGGAATGACTCCTGTATAGCTTTTAGCATAATGGGAATGAAGAAGGCCATCGTCTCCAACGGGCATGAGAGCAAAACATGTCGAAGTTCGCAAATTTGCCTTCAATATGGTACAAGAAAGAATGGTGACTTCTCCAGAAAGAGCAATGTGAAAATAAACCCTGCTAAAATGTCCACCTGGGAAATCCTGAGAAGGCCTCTTGAGGAGGAAGAGATGATGGACAACAGGTTACCCGGGTGACAGACGTGTCAGGCATATCGGCAGTGGTGTTCCAAATGGACGGCAGAAGGGGTGGTGATATCTCAGAAGGGGGCATTAGACTATCCATGGCAAAGGGGCAGTGAGCCACCCTCTACAGGGTCAACCGATGTATCATGCTGTATGTTCTCTGTGCACTCGACCGAGACCATCAGGCTCTGGGGCCCCGAGGGGCAGGATGTGGGGACACAGATCTTGGCATCGAGCTGGTGTCTTTCTGTTCACCCTTGAAACAAACAAGCACAGCCATTTCTGCAAATTTTTAATGAGTTCTACAATCAATCCTATCACAATTCATCAATCTACCCATCCTCCAACTAGTTTCCCTGGATGGGATTGTGGGAACCTTCAGACATGCAATGCAGTAATAATAATAACAATAATAATAATAATAATAATAATAATAATAATAGAATGTGAAACCTGAACATGATCACGCGTGTCATTGAAAGGAAGCAGCATTCTTCACACGCTCACTTTATTTATTGTATGTTCTTTGTAATAATAGAACAGTATCTAATTGACGTCTATATAGTACATATGAAAGTGCGTTCATCCCACTGTTTAGGAGCTGGTAACTACAGACAGAAGACTGGATCGGGATTATATATCAATTTTTTTTTAAGTCTCAACATATGTTCAGGTACTTCCATGGTCTATCAGCTCAAAAGCAGATGGTCAAGGGCAGGAGACAACAGCAAAAAAGAATGGTTAACTTTTAATGTGCTTGAGTGCTAAAAATTTAAATCTAACCAAATGTAATGCGCGGCCCTGAAGGACCAAGATATAGCGCTGTTATCTGGAGGTCTCAGATGGCCTGAAGGGCGTCTTTATGGCATATTCAAGGAGAAATCTGTGGCAGTCAACACCGAATGACAGCTCATTTCAGGAAGCAGGTCACTAAAGACAGCAGGGTGACAACAAAAAATGAAGCATCACATCTCAGTTAAAGGTTAAAAACCATCCTATACTAAGCATTGTTGTAAGGTAGATTAAATAAGTCACAACACGATGACTTTTTTTTTACAACACAGTGGCACAGTGGGTAGCACTATTGCCTCACAGCACCAAGGTTTAGGGTTTTAATCCCTTCCCTGGCTCTGTGTGGGAGGACTTTGCATGTTCTCCCAAAGTTTGGGTGGGTTTCCTCTAGTTACTCTGGTCTCTTCCTAAATTTCAGATGTAAGCAGGTAGATTACATCATGGAGACTTATTTGGGCCTTATTACTTGGTACCCTGCAATAACCAGCATTTTATGGATGGTGTAAACACCACCAAAAGTTCAGGAGAGGAATATCACAAAGGTCTTAAGGCTGAGATAAAATGTTTATTTTTGGCCAAAGTACACTGCAGTATTTAAGTATATACAGTTTATATGTTTTAATTCTGGCTGGTGCAGTCAGTACCAGTTTAGGACACATCAGACAAGAACTTTAACATCCAAATGACAGCAAGACAGAATCAAATCTTTACACGTACAGGCCCATTTATTTATTTCCTTCATTGCACAAAGACAGCTTTTTATGACGTTGGCTGCATTCCATAGGAGAAAGAAAGACACGCTGGTAATTCGAGCATGAGGCGTGACATTAGACTTTCAGCTGTAATATTACGCTCTTTTATTGGAGCACCAGCAACAGAACAGAAGTCCTCCTGACTTGGCCTGAAGTTACCTTAATCACTGCCAGTGAAATGAAGTACTGTTGACAGGGAGCATAGCTTTCCTTAGCAGGGATAGCTGACATTCTGCTTAGTAATCACATTGTATCAGCATTAATTGCATTTAAAAATGCAAATGAAAGTATGAAGGTGAGGTTCAAATTGATGTGTCATTATGTCATCCAGTCATAGTTTGTTTTGGCGTCTTCCAATGACAAGCATTGATTACAATTAGAAGCAGGTATAGGCAGTCCGCAGGTTACAAAGGAAATCTGTTCCCTACATATGTCTTTATACGCAAGTCAGAACAATAATAATGTACATAATAACAATGCAGTAACATTAAAAGTGGGCTAACAACATACGCTACTGTACTGTACTGTAATTTTTTATATAATTGGCTTTATGGCAGTCCATTCATATGTACGAGTTGTCCGTAAGCTGGACCTGGGCACTGCCTGCAGTAGCCAAAGCTTTTAACAGAGCTTTTAATGAGTAGTACAGTATTACTGAGTTCATTATAAAATGTACGTTTTGCATTGTTACATTATTATTCAACCATCTTCCATAATTGCTTATCCAGTACGGGTGACATATCTATCCCAGAAAGTCTAGGGTGGATTATCCCGTAGACAGGACACCAGTCCATTGTAGGGTGCAGTCACACACTAAGAGCAATTCAAGTTTATGTTAGGGTATGCTAGTATCCAGAGTATACCCATGCAAACATGAATCCTGCACACACAGAGCAGCGGATGAGGTTCCAGCACCCAACCTTGCATGTGTGAGGCTATAGTGTTACCCACTGGGCCGTATGCCACCCAATCAGCAATAAATATTTACTGGAACCAAACACTATTATCATCAGGTGCTTACATATGCAATGTTATTTTTTTTCCAGATAAAACTGAGTTTTTTTTTTATTTAGTCGGGAGTTTTGCTGTCTTGTTCACCAAGAGCAGCTGAATAAAGCTCTATTCTGATCCAGAATGCCACTGTTATGCGGTTCTGTTCTGCCAGGATTTCCCACAAATGCAGTAAAGCACCAACACCACTTAAGAATTAAGGTGCCTCCCTTTAGTTTCAGGTTACCTACCCCTTTGCCGTTGTGTAATCACACATGAAACAACTAGCAGGATATCTTTAGCTGAGACTTGGGATACTGGGATTTGGAAGTAAGAGTTAGCTGCAGATTTAATAATTTAAGAGAGGATAGGAATAATCCATCACGATATCCCAGAATCCCACTGGGGATGTGTGGATACCGTAAAGGAGGTACTGATTTTTCGGTCCGACTTTTTGCTATTTCTTTGGGCAAATGAATATGGCCTTAACCGAGTATTTGGTCGTGCATGCACACAGTAGCATGATAAGTGTTTCGACTATCAGCAGAGGTCATTTGGGTGAAGGTCTTTACTTACACAGCGATAAAAGCAAAACTTAGTCCCCCTGTTTTACAATTAGCTGAAGGTTATTGACAGGCTTTGGTTTTGATTGTGGTTTTGATCTAGGCAGTTTAATTTTGTGCAGAGAGAATTTATCAGTCAGGGTGTATCAATTTGGCCACTTGTTGCAATGTAACTCTGTCAGTCTGTCAAGTGGCAGCATGTCGCTTTGCATGCGAGCTGATTGGTGGTGTAACAGAGAGGCCAACCCCAAACTCAATGGAAGGCTCCATACTATATGAACAAAAGAGAATGACAGCATTTTGAGTAAAAACTGGGGTAACACTTTACTTAAAGCAGGCATTACATTGCATTACACATGCATTCATAATGCATTATAATGCATTCATAAAGTATTATAAACATGGCTATAACTATTTATAAATAGGCATAATCCTATAGTCATTATAGTTATGTGTATTATGCATTGCAAATGATCTATGAGGGTCTCATCTATAATGCACTATAAATATCTTCATAATGCTGCACAATACATCCTTATTTCTTGTACCATTATAATGCATTGTGAAGGTATTTATAGTGATGAGAGCTTCATAGAGATTTCACAATGCATGAGAAACACGGCTATACTGTGTTATGCCTTTTTATAAATATTTATAGCCCTGTTTATAATACTTTATGAATGTGTTACAATAAATTATAAGAGCAGTTATTAGACTTTATGAATATGGGCTTCAGAGAAAGTGTTACCTCTGGCATTATTGGCATCCCATAGACAATGAATACAGACCGTTTTTACAGTAATATTTTCCTGGTGCTCTTCTCACATGGCTGCCTTTGCCCATATCAAGCTGCTCCTCTGATCTGTAATAAGGCCACTGACATAAGAAAGGCCAAACGACTGGTAGTTTGGGGCTAGAAGCTGATGAGGAAAGACAGTTCACTCTGCTTGTCTAATTTACATATCTGATTATATTTACATTTAATAATTTAGCAGACAAAAAAAGAGAAAATGGCACATGAGAAACAAATGGCTGTCAAGGTGTCGATAAGTGTAGCTAGGCTGAGGGTCCATTTTATCCCCAGTTATCAGTGTAATCAGTAATGGAGCAGGAGCTACAGAACATCTTCTAAACAAAGCAAGAACCTAAATCAACTGTTCAAATCAACAGACAAAGTGCAACACAAACGGATTTCAGGAAATACAGAGTGGTGTAGACTATAAAACTATAGTAGAAACAGGACACGCCAAATGGAGGTGATTCCTTCGAGCGACAAGGCAATCTGAAGCACTGCACCATGGGATATCTTGTCACTATAATCATCCAAAATGCAGTGATTGCATTTTATTTATGCATCTAAAGTGCTGCCACTTTCAAAACTAGTACCTCTGGGTGAAGGTCGTGGCATTATTTATTAAGTAGGTTAAACAACATACTCTTCCATAGCTGTGAATCAGGTACTCACTTGGGGGTGTGAGTGGAGCATACCAACTTCAGCCGGAGGGGGTGGCAAACACAGGAAGGCTTGCAACGTTGGCCCCATTGGTGGCTGAGTTGGGAAAATAAAAGGACACTAACAAGAGTTGGAGTGAGGCAGGCACTGCAGGGGGGGGACTGTCAGACCCACGGCTTGGGTGCTCACAGGAAGCTGCGAAAGCCTCCCAGCTTCTTAACAGCCCCTGCACTCTCACACAAAACAAGGATGAACTGTCCCGTCTGCTGCTGGGGACCCGCCACAAACATTACCGCTGGCTGGTAAGCACCAGCACCCGTCTGCTGGGACGCCATGAACCTCCGGAGATGCTATAAATGCTGATAAGACGGATGATGGGAGAGATGCATCCTGTGTTGCTTAAGGGTGTGGTTCTGTAAGCACTCACTTTGTACTTCCACATCAGAACCACTCCTGTCCTTAGTTATTTCTCTGTTCTGTTTCTTTCCTCCTTTTTGCTTAGATGCAAGGTCTCATGCTGGGTTAAAAGGTTCAGGGCAAATACCACCTCAGACTGTACATGTGGAGTAAAACAGAGGCCTTCCTTGCCAGGGCTCTGAGTTTTAATATTGCAGCCATCTTCAAGGCTCAGTTATCCAGCTGTGGATTCCTGCAAGTGAAAAACACTCTGGGCAGCTTTCTGATGTTATCTGGCACGAGTTATCCTGTTCCAGATCTCTCTGTCCTAACAAAATATCCTAATCCAATACAGCTGGGATTTGCAATATTTTTAATCTGTGGTTTATAGATTTTTCTCAAATGTTTTTACACTTGTTCCCTGTGTGTTTTGTGTCCTGTTTTATTCACGAACCTGTATTCAGGCCCCTAAGAGGACACCCCCCATCCCCCATTCTGATTTCCATTGTCTTTCACTAAGCAACTGGAAACAAGTATTTTGCTTTGTTTTTCTAAACCTACATCCTCCATCCCTTCCTATAATGTTGTGTTCCTGTGTGCATTTGCGAACTCTTGTTCTGCAACTTTGATGACACAACAAAAGGTCCTGAGCTCGCTAATTCATTTTCCATTACCATTTACAGCCTCACACTGCTGCAGTGGAACCCTACTAGCTAAAGTAATGCCGCATTCCCCCAACAATCACAACACCTCATTATGTACACCATATCTACAGAGTTAGCAGTTGGTTTGATGTCATTGTGCATTTGGCTACCTGCAGCTATTTAGAGAACTTCAGCTTTTGGCAAACTAACCTGAAGGATTTATTTTTAACATGCCAGAACCGAGCATGTGTTCTTCATGGCTTATTGTTGTAGCTGGCCAGCTACGGCTATGGGAGTTATACTTAGACAAAAATATTCTGAGAGCTGAAAGAAAAATTATTGGCTCAGAGAGATAACCAATCAGATTATAGAGGAGTTGGGACCAACCAATCAGATGTCTTGGTCCCACCTCCTCTAGTTGCTGGGACCTCCCTTCTCTACAACCTGATATCTCTGAACCAATCATCTTTTATTCTGCCCTCAGAACATTTTTGTCCTAGTAAAACTCCAATGACCTACCGCAAGGGACTCATCTGTTGAATGAGGTAGATTTACGTCATTAGACATCTATTTGGCTACATGCTAATGCTTTAGAAATGCGAGAAATCTAGTAATTGGCATGAGCGACCGCATTAAAAATGAACTGTACTGCCATGCATCCATCGTTTATAAACAGTTTCCTCATACATCTTGCAGCAGAGTGAGTGTGGGGCTGAATCCAGGAAGTACAGGGCATGAGGCAGTGAGCACCCTGGACAGTATGTCAGTCCATTGCAGGCCATATATTCACACACATATACTGATACACATTGCCACACACAATCAGGATGGGTGTAAAGTGCAATGGTTTGCACAGAGGCGTATGCACGTCTTAGCTAATGAACCACAGCAGTTGCAGAGCTTAAACGATGAATGTGTCACTACTGTCAGGCCTGCTTAAAAACAAGTGCCGTGTTAACGGACATGACGTGCCGTATTACATGGGCAGCAGTCTTGAACTGTACCCAAGGACACACACGCTCATCGATTCTGAGCATCGCACCTTCAATCACAAGCTCAGTACTTAAGTAGAAGAAAATATCTTATAGATATGTTTGATGTCCTGGCATCCAGGGTGTCTCCTCCCTCATATCCTGTGCTTCTTGCGATATGCTCCAGGTCCCCCATGAACCTGTACTGATAAGGATGGATGGACAGATGGATGGATGGGTGGATATGTCCAACACATAAATATTATTGTAAAGGCCTGGATTATGCATAAATCCCTTCCGATTAAAGAAGCCCTCTGTCTGTTTTCTGTTCCAATTAAGTGTGCCTGTACCGATAAACTACAAAGTTTGGAAAATCTGCAGCAGAAGAAACAGACAGATACAGCGAAACACCAATATCAACAAAACCCTAATAACACAGACTAGCCAGTGCTCTGAATGCATTGCCACTGGGGCCCGATAACGGTGTTTGTGAATAAATCCGTTCAACGTGCCACTCCACCGTGAAAAGATATCCGTTCAGTAAGTTCTCCAAGTTTAATAAAAGAAACAGCTGGCAGGGAGTACTTGTGAGTCATTCAAACATTTGTATTTCATTTGTTTGTCTATATTTTTAATTTGACAACATGTGCCCCTCTGTTTAATGGCAACACTCTGTTTGGGTGCCTAAGCAATTAATCATTTGTAACAAAGCTTCACACTCAAAAATGTTAATTTCCTGGTAAAATTGAAGATGTGTCATTTTTCATTTTCGTTTCTATTTGCTTTTGTTTGTTTATTATTTTTGAATGCCTAGAGAGATATATTTCTATTACCTTTCTGTATATATATAATTACATGACTACACCTACTACAATACGCTAGCAGCAGCAATAGTCTAAGAAATGTAAAAAAAAGAGCAACAATAACAAGACAATAACAGCAAAACAATAAAACAGAAGCATTACAATCATTAGGATGCATCTATACGCAAGTAATACAGACTCTGTTATTTAAGTCCATCTATCCTTTTCCAGTAACTGTTATCTAATCGGTGTGATTCGAAGGCTGCCCCCAGAAGCACAGGCCAGGATGCCCCTGAACAGGCTGCCCATTCATCAAGAGTAGAGACATCTACACAATCACACAAAAAGGGCTGCCGCTGTCACTGGGCTGCTGGCGTTTCTGCGCTGCCCACAGAGCTGGGTAGAGGGCATGGGCGTCCTGCAATGGAACATAGTCAGGAGATGAACCCTAATAAAGTAAAAACTGTGTTTGTCTTGCGGCCTGCAGATGACCAGACCAAACCATGTTCCCTGATATTTTCATCACCTCGTCACAGCCTGGCGATGAGACTCGTTTTTCGTGTATATTTATTAACACTCTCCGCCCTAATGAAGTCCCTGTCTCACCCTGCATTCCTCATCACGCTGCTACCCAACCCTGAGAAAGTCTTATGTTGTTTATTTATTTATTTATATCTTATATACACTTTTTTCTCTCCATATTTTGTACTGGATTCCCCCACCTTTAATTTGATTTTATTTATATATACAGGCTGTCTGCCACTCTTCAGGTGTCTGCGCCGGGGGGCACTAGCCACGTACCCAGCTGATTAGCACCCCCGCCTGCTCAGCTTCCCCCGCCACCTGCCAGCCAGCTGCTGTGACCCGCTCAGCGCCAGAAATTGGGCCGGATCGCACACACGCATCTGCAGCGGTGAGCCCCAGAGCCGATCCTGCCGGAAGACGGCAGGGGTTTGTAACCTGACGTTGAAACAAATCGCGCGGCTGCCCCCCCTGATACTCACAAGCCTCTGCAGACGACGACAGCCTGTATGCTGCCAGAATTTCTAAGGAGCCTGCTGGATGATATGACCCAGGACGAACACAGCAAGTTCTCGCTTAAAGACCTCCAGTATTATGTGTTTATTCAGCTTGAAATTAAAAGGAAAAAAAAAATGAAACACTGCCAATCTGAATTTTGCTTAATGACGTAGAACAATTTCATGCCATTGACTTTTTAAAAATTACGTGGTCATTTCACACGTTTTCATCGACTGAATGACACGGTGAGGGTGGTGCAGGGATCATAAAACAGCAGCAGGAAAAAAAAGGTCCAAATCATTTCTGACAGCCTATGACTGCATGATAAGTGCACCCAGTACTGTTATCAGTCCCATTATGATTTAAATCTGGGTTTCAGATTTGCCTTTATTAAAAACCTCTGTTTTCTATTAAACAGTTCGAACCCCTATTTTTCTGGCCATCCAGGGCAGAATGCCAGTTTCCAGCATTCACTGGTTCCCAGATAACCTGGTATTGTTTTATGGGGTTTCATACAGTTGGCATAAATACATACCTGCTCTTGAATATGACATCCCACTGCAAATCATCCAATCTGTATTTGTTATTGAATGACATCACCGTGGCCGACTCCATTTCTCCCAAATGTTTCACAGCTTTGATCTCCAGTATAGCCCAGAAAAAGAAGAAAAACTTCATATGCCACAAGACGTCACTATTATACCCGAGATCTTCCAGAAAATCATGACACCAACTGGTGCCAGCTGGTCCTTCATGTATACTGTCCACCCACCGCTCATCACCATGTTACCTGCCTGCTGCCAAAAGCCTTGATTCTTTTCCCACTTGTGTTATTGTGAATCCACTCGCTCACTCCATCAGGGCAGTGACACCACAGACCATTCACCCATCCAGGTATTCTTGCAATCTGACTTCCTGCTTCTCATCCTCTTTATAGCACCCCTCCTCTCATCTCCCTGAATTGACTGACAGTCATACCTTAGCCAGTATACAACCAGTGCCCCCTCCCTCAATTTTACATTAGCTTCATAGCTCCTATGCTCAAATAAGAATTCGGAGGATACGCATCGCATTAGTATGCGTGCACTTTGAGACCTGGGAATTATGGGTATTGTTGGAGCATGCTGTGAAATCGCTCCCGAGTCCAAAAGGCAGCTTGATGAAAAGCAGGAAAGAGGCCTGGGAAATCGTCTTTAGCAATGGGCATATCCATCACAAAAAAAAGGAACAAAACCCTACATTGGATGAACAAAGGATTTTAACAGAACAGAAGGAGCTACTGTACGCAGGCAAGAGAAAAACTGTGAATTCTATATTCTGTGGGTCTTTGAGACAAGAATGTAACTTTGGTTATCAAAAAGAAAAGGTTGCATTTGAGTTTTCGATTTTTATAAATCTGCTTTGCAAGTTTCATAACTTCAGCAAATTTTCTATGAAATAAATTCCCTGCTCTGGCTTATAATTGCTTCCCTTTGACTAGCTGGGTCACATGTAAGACCTGGTCATATCCGAAGTATAGTTTTTCTTTTATGTCCCCAGAAATATGTACGCCTGTATAATTATAGGAATTAAATCCTGCTACTCTTCCCCGCCCCCGATCGACTCGTCTGGGGTACTGCTGCTAGTTTCCAGACTTCAAAAACATCAATAGGAAACGTCATGCCATTAAAAAAATTCTGACCGAAAATGGCTTAATTACGGTAATACGCAAGTTTCCAACCATTAAAAATTACACTATTCAGACATAAAGTCACTTAACTAAAAATATTCATAAAAGTTGTTAGTATTTCAATATGGCTGCTAGTCAGACTGTATGCTGATCTCAGCATTCATATCTCTATAAGGGTCCAAAGATGAATGTCCGTGGAAGGCCTGTAGTCTAAAAAGCAAAAATAAATGACCCCTGTAAATATGGCATCTGTGACGTCATCAGATGTCACCCATAGATTGCACCCCATACACTTTACACAATTCACAGCATTCTCTATGTATCGCCTGGCCTACTGAACAAAATGATCCCACATACAGAGCAATCCGTTCAGTTTTCGCTGAACTGCATGGCTTTCCAGCCAACCGCCTCATAACATGGGGATTACCAACCTTCCCTTTTGACGGACCCCTGGGCTACCCAATAAACTTCAGCTCCTTGAAGAAATGAATAACCCAGAGAAAGATGAGTTCAGTGTCATACCACAAGCCCCACCGTATCTTAAAGCCATGCTGCACAACAGCTTCATGACACTGGTCACTCTCGCAACCAGAGGGGGGCACTGGGAATGACTTTTAGGTTACTATGCAAAGCCAGAAATGGAATTAAGCAGAAAAAAACTACAATTAAAAACTGGTAATGCACTGTTTATACTTTCATTTGCTGTTTTCAAGATTGGGTCAACAGAAGGTGGCATGGATAAAGCTAACCAAACGGAGCGGTCGTTGAACAGATCAAGACAATATTTTTATTGATTGTTCCCAAGGGGTAATGCTTTCAAAAAATATGTTGGACCAGGGCCAGAAGTCTCCGAAATGCTTATAATGCTTATAAAGAGAAACGCACGCTGGTATGTGAATTTGTTTACAATTTGAATTGGTTTATCTGTGTAAGTAAAACTGTGTTAACATCTTGTGACGGTCATATTTTAAACTGGAATATGTTTGGACACATTTGTGCAGGCATTTGGGTGTCTTAGGCATTTTATTTAGGGAAGCTTTGATTGCTAGTGCTATTTCAAATAGGGGGCGCAGGCTGAAGTGGTACAATTACATTTTGTTATTTAGCAGATGCTTTTATCCAAAGCAAATACATCTGAGAAATCAAGGTCAGACAGTCCCTGCAGCTACTGGGGATAAAGAGTGACATCACTCTCCTTACTCTGCCATTTGAACCAGTAACCATTCCAGTCACGGGTACAATGACCTAAACCACTGCGTCACACACGACCCCCAATAAGATAACGATAAATACTTTTTTCTAGAGGTGCCTCAAATTCATAAATTAATTTTTATGCAATAAAAACCAATAAAACCAATAAAAGTGATTGCTCTGTAGGCAATGTTATTGTTGTTACTATAACCTTTATTTTACTCTCAGATAAACAGAAGGCACTATGGGCTATGTTTTCTTCATTTGCAAAAGACATCTTTGTTGTCAACCACAAGTATACTCCAAAAAATGTTTCTCCAAGGTATGCTCAAGTACAAACCTCTACAAATTGAAATCAAGCAGAAATGCATTGAAACAACTGCAAGTAGATGTGCTCAAATCCGATGGTCAGTTAAACCTAATTTTTACTTTTCAAACACTCACTGAGGAGACAGATTTTACAGTTCACTTTAGAAGAAGAATATCAACGCTGAAGTTTGCCTTGTATGAATGATCAATTATCCAATTGTTCCACTGCCTTTCTCTTTAATAGCATTGGCTGTACTGTGCTTATCTCAAACTGCTGCATGTATGTGCTATTTTTGGGAAAATAATTCATAGTTGGGATTAGAGTTATGCCCCTATAAATGAATGGAGAGTCGCCATAGAGGTATAGATACCTAATCTCGGTATCTGTGTATGTTCTTCTTTTAAATGCATTGTAACCCTGGCTGGAAATGTCCATCACGTACTGAGAGACATTAGTGTGTCAGCCTCCTGTAGAGCGCTGGCATACCGTCTGAGCCTACCAATGACAGAAATGTGTGCGGCCTCTGCAACGCGCATTCGCTAAGAGCTGGAAACAACGCTCACTGCGCACCACGGATGGCTTATAATGTGCAAAGAGAATTGTGTAATTGTGTAATTAGCTGTGCACCTGTGTCGATTATGGAGTGACAGCTGAACACGGCCTGCCTACGGGGACACCTTGTGTAAAGGAGCCTTGGCTGTCTCAGAAAACAAGGGTAAAAATGGTCAAAAATAGTCCTCAAATAGGTAAAGCTTTATGTAGGTAATGATGATATTCCTATTTGTGAAAATAGATACAAAAAAACTCCAGGAGATGTTGGTGTAACTGATCAGGAGCACTTACCTAAACAGAATAAACCAAGCAAAGAAACAATATTCTAGCTTAAAATATTGCAGTAAAATGTGTTGAATGTAATAATAAATGATAGAAAATCCCACACGTATGGTAAAGCTTAAAGGAAGGATGCAAAACTGTAGTATTAATGGAGCTCAGAGCTTGGTGTGTTCTCCCCAGGCTTGGTGTGCTCTCCCCAGGCTTGGTGTGCTCTCCCCAGGCTTGGTGTGCTCTCCCCAGGCTTGGTGTGTTCTCCCCAGGCTTGGTGTGTTTCTTCTGAATGCTCCGGCTCCTCGGTGGCTGATTGGATGATGTGTTTGTGTGTGTGCGTGTGTGTGAACGGGTATACCTTACCTTACGGGGACACAATGTCCTCACAACATGATGAATACCCATTTTTTTCCCTTATGGAAGAAGGGGAAAACTCAATTGAATAAGATGCAATAAATTAATATTTAATAAAAATCTGTGACTGCAATGAAAAAACTAAAAATGCAAAAACTCTTGTATTCTGCTAGGTTACTTATGGTTATGGTTAGGGCTGGGTAGGGGTTAAGGTTATTATAGTTAGCATTATTCCTATAGAAATGAATGAGCGGTCCCCATAAAGATATGTTTACCCAACGTGTGTGTGTGTGTGTGTGTGTGTGGGTGGGTGGGTGTGTGTATCTGTCACACCCAGCCCCGATCGCCCTCATGTGGACCACACCTCCTCATTAACCCCATGTGGAATCCTCCCGTTTACCAGCTGTTGTTCGTTTCCTGCTCGTCACC
>JAODKC010000043.1:14340058-14353699 GCA_026777985.1 Mormyrops attenuatus
CCTTGCGGAAAATGGGGCCCCCCATGGATCGTGGGGCCCTATGCACAGCGCGTGTTCTGCGTGTAGGGAGGGGCGGCACTGCCTACGTGACTCGTCCATCCTTCAACATACCCAGCCATAACATCACTTCCTTAGGACCATCACGGGACTGTAATATATGCATCATTTCTGTGATTTTTTGTGCTATTAAACTGTTTGCCAAGGAACCTTAGTTAAATTTTCTTTTTCTTTAGTGTATTTGGTTTTAGGAGAGAGAGGTGGTTTTGACTTACCTCCTCAAGGGCTTGTTAATACTTATCTTGTGGCACTTTGAAGAGGAGAGGTTCCTTTTTGTAAAGCAAATTACATGAGCAGTGCTTTAAAAGACTTATCTGAGAAGGTTCCAATTAAATGATCTCACTTTAACTTGAAATCAGTAGACTGGTGCCAGGCTAGGATGGTATATGAGCAGACTTATACCAGGTTAGCATGGAATTTGAGCAAACTTATAGCAGGCTAGGATGGGATATGAGCAGACTTATACCAGGCTAGGATGGGATATGAGCAGATTTATACCAGGCTAAGATGGGACACGAGCAGACAGTGTCAGGCTAGGATGGGATACAAGCAGACAATGTCAGGCTAGGATGGGATATGAACAGACAATGCCAGGCTAGGATAGCAATCAGCTGTGGTCATTTTGATACTTCTGTAAAATAGGTGACACGGAGGGGGTTCAAATCCAGCCTCCGCTCTGTATGTGGACATTATACCTTCTCCCTGTGATGTATGTGCTTCCTTCTGAAGTCCAGTACACGCAGTTTGGTAATTTGGCACCTCTAAGTCACCCATAGTGTGTCTGTGTTCAGCAATGAGCTAGCATCCTCTCGAGGGTGTTTCTCTGCCTTGTACTCTGTGCATCCTACTGGATAGGATGATGGATAGATATCTTTGTCAATGCATGCTTAGTTTCGGCATCTGAAATCCATCCCTCCATCCATTTTCCGAAACAGCTTATCCTATTCAGGGTCACAGGGGGTCCGGAGCCTATCCTGGAGGCTACAGGCACAAGGCAGGGAACAGCCCTGGACGGGGCGCCAACCCATCACATGGCACACTCACACACCATCCACTCACACATGCACACCTACGGGCAATTTGGTAGTGTAACTCCAGTTAGCCTCAGCATGTTTTTGTACTGTGGGGGGAAACCGGAGCACCCAGAGGAAACCCCACAACAACACAGGGAGAACATGCAACTCCACACAGATGGACCCAGGCGGAGGCATCTGAAATATTTACAAAACATCAATAATTTGCCAGTCTTGCATCATATGAACTATTCAATGCTGCTGTCAGTAAAAATGAAAAAGAAAATAAAAAATCTTTGTAATATTATGCCTGTATTAACAGACATTACAGACAAATTGTTTAGGAAATGGAATGGCAGAGGGGTAAATCAAATGTAAGAGACACTGAATATTTTAATAAAACATTTCATTTCAAAATATCCTTCACAATGAAGGGAGGAAAATGTTCTAACAACGAGTAAGTAGGCCAGCAGCTTCGAACCTTTAAAGGCAGTCATGAGACAAGGAGGTGTCTGCCAGAACTGCATCGTTTGCATGTTTGGTTTTACACATGAAAGCAGGAGTTACATAAGATAACACTGCATGTCACACTGCGAGGAACATTCTGATGAGACACTGTTGGTGTGTTTTATGATTCCCCTCAACGTTTCACATTTAAAAGCATTTTTAAAAGGGCACCTTTAGGTAAGAACAGGACCAAGTTAAGAAAACATATTTAATAGGAGTTATTATGTAACCATTCATTGAATGTATTGTCTACAACTAGATGCTCTTGTCCGTTTTTTGTTTAAAAGTGCACTTTTTAACACTTGCGCGGGGGTTCACACATGCCTCTACACCCCCGGCCAATAAAGATAGATGTAGGTGTCTCGGGAGGGCTGGGGAGCAAAAGAGGGGCACATTTGTTTAGTCAGAGCCCCCGCAGTTCCCAACAAATGGATTTTGTTGTACAACAGGGTATTATTTAGGTCTCATGTAAACAGAGTAATAATAACTGTAAAAGAGACCAATTCCTCCCTCTCCAAAAGGGACTAGCCCTCCTTCCTTTGGATCACATGTTATTATCCTGACATATTGTGGTCATAATGCCTTTTCTCACGTGGTTCATACGCTTGCTTGCTGTAAAATTAACTAACATCAATGATAACTATTAAAGTGATAACATCAAAATCAAAGCAACACTATAGCATTCCAAACAGCCGTCCGGTGCTTGACCTTGATGCTCAAATTCCCACACAGTTGTAGTATTTCCCAGAACCAGATCTTGCTTTCATTTTAGATTTACATTTATTTTATTTAGCAAATGTGTTTGTCCAAAACGACATATGAGTGAAACAAATAGCACATTATTAACATAGGGCTTTTGAGGAGTCAACTAGATATACTGTAAGTGCAGCTAGGCTGTGCTTCCAGTGAATTGCCAGGTACACATCCAAATAGTACAGGAGTAAAAGCTACGTGCCATCTCCCAACATCTTTTCCTCTGTGTTTCCTGTGTGCAGAAGCTAAAACTGCATCTGTCTTTTGCTTTCTTTCCTCTGCACTAGTTTGGCTGAATCCATCCTGGCTCTTGTACCCAATAAAAATCCCCATTCTGCCCTCTCATCCATCTGTCAGTCAATGCTTTTTGCCATGCGGATCGGAGTGAGTTTTACCTTGGTCTGCTGAGACACCTCATGCTTTTGACATGTCGTTGTTGTGTATAGTTTGTACAAGTGTTGCACAATACAGAAAAATAGAACATCTGTGATGTTGCAAGGTAATATAAATTAATTTGAAGACATGCTTTTTACCAGGCATGAGCAGACGGGCTGTTGTCACCTTATCAAATGGCCCATCTGGCCAACCTTCCATCTGATGAACTGAAAAAAAACCACAACGGGAGTTAAAAAAAAAAATGAATATACCTCCTGAAGTGAGGAGAAGAGTCGTACTCAGCAGGATTCTGACTGTTAACACGAGGCACGGCATCAGGTTTTTCTGAATACCAGAGGACCTACTGTAGATTTCATGAGATGAAGCAAGCTTAACGCAGCAATACACTGCCTGGAGGAACTACCTGGGATGATCTAGGTATCAATAACAAGAACGCCCAATGAGAAAGGTGCAGCCATAAAGAAGAATATGTTTTAGAGCATCCAGGGTGTGAAGTGGGAAAACTATGTAAAAGAACTGGAAAGTTAGTATGTTCTGTCAGAAACATACACTGCAGCAGAAAGTTTGCAATGTAACTTTTTAACTGGCTTGTTTTCGCACATGAATTAGTTATTTGTGAGAGGGGCGGACTCACCTGTTAATTAGTGGTAATTTGGGCAGGCATCTGTTGAAGATGATTAAGATCACTGATGTCTGCGTTTCAGGGATATTATTTCAACTGCTCCAGCTGATTGCAAATTTGCTGATTGAGATTAACAGGCTATTATCTTGTTGTTTGAAATTTATGTTATGTGTAGTAATATGGCAATTAATGACACCATTCACTCTCATTGAATTACTTAGAAACTAGTGTTACTGTGCTACAGTTTATTAGCTTATTGTATATTTATAATAGTTGCATCTTGTCTAAGGTGTCCCCAGTTTGATGCGCCCTGCTTACAGCGATGACTGAAATGAGTCAATCAACACCCCCCCAGACATTTAATAGAAGTAGGGTACAGGCCAGAGATCTTCCAGCAAGCAGCCCTTTGAAAGGCAGGGATGGGTATGCAGTCTAATAAAATCACTCAGGGCACTCCCAGCACTGGTTACCAGCCCCAAACAACACAAAAGTGAGGCTTTACATCAAAACAAATTAGAGCAGAGAGAAGGGTTACAATTTATCTGTGCTGAACGGGATTAGAATCCACAACCTTTGCATTACCAGCACTTCACCTGCTGATCTATTGGACTGCTAATAGCAGTAGCTAAGAAACAGACCTTGCAGAGCTAAGGGAGTTTCGGGGTCATTATTATATAAGTGGGAGATGCAGGGAGTATTTGTACGTTTCACTCCAGGGGTGATGTCAGCGGACAGGCCCCTCTACTCACCTGCAATCAGTCATTATAAGTAAAAAGTAAGTCTTCCTTTTGTGTGAGAGAGACACAGGAGACACCAGCCTGACTCTCAGGAGTTCCCAGTTTGTTCATTTTTTTTTAGTTAGAGGGCAAAATGGTTACTTTGTATGTTTGCCCAGTTCACCTACCTGTTTATATCTTGAGGGTGGCGATACAGTCTCCTGTCTTGTGGATCTCTGCACAATCCTGTAGAATGAGATACCCACATTAATGCTGTTTACTTGTTATATAGGTCCCTCTATTCGGAGTGATGTGCATGACTTTAGATTTTACCCATTCCAAAGCTCGATACTTTTCTAAAGTTGTACAGCCTATAAAATTGCTAACCTCTTAGGCACATTTCAGCACAGTCAAGACCGCAGATGATTTCTACCACTTTACAAATGGCTGTCAGCAACACACGCAGCCTGGAACCTTTTCTTTAGTAGTAGCTACAATTTTGAATGAAATTCCATAATTATCGATGATAATAACTGTTGTTTTTCTTACAGAACATATGACTTTCAGCAAACTTATGAGTTTGTAGCCTTAAAAGAGAACATTTCTCAGAGGAGTAACAACATTAAATCCATTCTATAATACAACGGTGGTCTCCCGCCTGAGCTGTGAACCTACAACCAACAGTAACTTAACAAGAGTGCCCTCTGGTCATACTTACATACTTTTGCACAGAAAAGCTTGATATAGCAAGAAAACAGCAGGATGTGACTAAAGCAGGCTAAAATTGCATTTTCATCACACACCAGTGACATGTGGCTCTTGGGGCAATTTACAGTGTTTAAAGGCGCGTTAAGTCAGCTCCTGTTGTCAGTGCTCAGCAATAGCTTCCCATTGGTCATTTCCTAGAAGACTTTTCCCTTATATCTTTCTTCTCACCTAGAGAAAAGCTTATATTATTTATGGAGGATGAATGCAGACAGAGGTGTAAGTACATTTCCCTGGTGGTTTATACTTCCGTTTGGTTTTAATTACCAGGCATGAGGAATTAGTCTAAGGCCAGGGGTAAATGTGGATCACGACATGCTCTCCTGAAAGCGGGTCACAAATGCATTTGCATAAATTAGCATCAACTTGCAGTCTGTGTGATCCTATTCCATGTGATCCTGTTCTATGTAATCCCATTCCATGTGATCCTGTTCTGTGTGGTCCTATTCCATGTGATCCTGTTCTGTGTTTGTCCCATTCCATGTGATCTTGTTCTATGTGATCCTATTCTATGTGATCCTGTTCTGTGTGATCCTATTCTATGTGATCCTGTTCCTTGTGATCCTGTTCTGTGTGATCCCATTCCATGTGATCCTTTTCTGTGTGATCCTTTTCCTGCACATTTGGTCGCACGTAAACATTACATTTAAAAATATATGTGGCAGGTGTTCACAAAGTGGAATGTCATACAACTGAATGTTAGAAGATACAAGAGCCAAACCAGGGGTCTATATGACTGAATCTTTGCACCAGCAGATAGCCTAGCCCTTCATATGACTCTGTTGTAGGACAGCTGTAGGACAGCTCAGATAAACACTCAGTTTCAGGAACAAACAGTGAACATATCATGTGTTGTGCCAGACCTTATCTACAGTGATTACTGTCACCTACCCCACTCAAACTCACACTGCCACCGTGACGTGACAATTTAAAATTGTGTGTGTGTGTGGGGTGGGGGGGGCAGGGTTTGATAAAAAATATTCAAATATAAGTGCCATCAGCTCCAGGTTTTGGCAGCAGTCAATCTAAGATGTTTGCTTGTTTGTTCATTGTTTAATTGTAATAATTTTATAATAACTTGCATTACTTTGTTAAGGTTATGTCTGCAGAGCACTGTGAACCTCGCTTGTACATGAAAAATGCTACAGTGTACAAATAGACTTCATAATTTTGATTAATCAAAAAAAATCATCTGTACATCTAGTCTTTCTGTCTAGTAGAGTGAACGCAGACACCAACCTGATCGTGAGCTTTTGGGCTGCAAGAGCAAACTGGAGTTTCTAGAAGGAACAGGCACAACAATGAGAGAACCAGCAAAGGCCACACATACAGAGCAGGGTTTGGGTTCTAGCCCCAACAGCGGCATTGCAAGATGACAGTGTCACCTGCTGAGCCACCAGGCCATCCTGGGATGCCTGGTGATGGTAAACTTACCAGTTAAATTCCCAGAAGAGGAATGAAAAACATATTTTTTTTAATTCTTGTTTACAGGTATGAAAAACGTTCACAACAAAATCCCTCTGGACAATATATTATGCATATAGTCATGAATATTTGCAAGCCATGAATGCATAATAAATACACAATACAGTGCATTTTATAAGATGTTATAAGAGCTCTATGATAGCTTTAAAATATAGAAAAGTTTATTAATAACACTTTTTTACGAGTAAAAGGACTGCCAGTAAGTCCAACATTTTAATGGATTGATTTGCATTAGTTAGTTGCATTAGTTATAAATTAGACACCAACATCCCTCCAGGGAGTTTTCCAGGGAATAATCTTGTAGATTTGCACTGCTGTGTATTTTGCTTGGACTACTGTATGATCAGATTACACTGTTTTATATTTGAATTGCACTGCAGGGAAATATTTAGATTACACTGCCGTATGGTTGGATTGCACTGCTGTACAGTTGAATTGCACTGTATATTTGGATTGCACTGTCGTATTTATACTCAGTGACAGAAAAAGTTTAGCACCTAGACAGAGTGGTGGAAATGAAATTAATCTGTATGGTGAAAGGTCATGCGACTGTATCGGAATGATTATAATATCAGATCAAACGGACAACAGAGTTGGCAGTATGGGCACACTGCTGGTCACATGTCAGTAGGGTGTGGTACCCCCCCCCGGGCCTGGATACATGCGGCCATACGGTACAGACGGGAGTCGTACAGCTGTTGTAACTGGCCCTCAAGATTCTGCAGATTGACACTGGGTCTGAGTTGATGTCCGAACTGATCCCACACATGTTCGACTGGAGAAGGATCAGGGGACCTGGCTGGTCACAGGAGGACCTCAGCATAACACAGGCAGTCCATAGACACACGTGCCGTGTGTGGATGAGCGTTTTCTTGTTGAGAGACTGCACCAGGGTGCTATCTCAGGAGGGAGAAAACATGTGGACACAGGATGTCCACAGTGAAGTAGCACTGTGCCGTCAGGGTCTCCCGATTCACTACCAGAGTTGACCTGAAGTCATATCCTATGGCTCCCCACATCATGATGTCATACCCTATGGCTCCCCACACCATGATGCCAAGAGTAAAGCCGGTGTGTGCCAGCCCCTTGCAAATTGAATCATTTAAATACCCATCGCTGGTCTGCACATGTACCAAATTACATCCAAATTGGACCATTACTTCTGGGTGCTTAACTTTTTTTGTCAATGAGTGTATATTTCACTGGTGTATATTTGGATTCCACTGTTGTTTATTTGGAAGGCATAGCTCTCTGTTTGGATTACACTGCTGTATATTTATATTTCACTGTAGTACATTTGGATTACACTGCAGTATATTTATATTTCACTGCAGTACATTTGGATTACACTGCGGTATATTTATATTTCACTGCAGTACATTTGGATGGCACTGCAATATATTTAATTGTTTCATTGATGTGGTTGGATTACACTGCTGTATCATTAGAGGATAGTGCTGTTTATTTAGGTTGCTGTATGATTGAATTAGACTGCTGATTATTTATATTGCAGTGCCTCAGACCATTCAATAGGCGATAATTTATGTAATCATTGTTTTCAGTATGTTGTGGCTTTGCAATTATTTTCTCAATTATATCATATTAATTCATATCAAATATTTATTAGCATCAAGCTATTAGTTTGTATCCCATATGACACTTATCATTACTATCTATAGGTATTGTGTATCGCTAATTAAAGCTAAAGTAGAAAGCAGTGATGTGCAAAGACTTTTTGAAGGGCAGGTGCTTGAACGTAGGGGGCCTCAATAAGTCATCGAGAAGGGGCACTCAGAACATCAATAGGGGGCACTTTCAATCATTCGGGCAAAAGGGACAGGTGCTCAGGCACCCCTTGTCCCCCCCCCCCCCCACGGGTCTGGTGAAAACATTCCTGTTCGAAGCAGCCTTACCACCAAGGCACAATCAACTCACCTATTAGCACTTCTGACCACCCGCCTGACACACTTGCAGATGAAACTTATCAGGTCAATTAGAGACTATGCAATGCATTCAAGGGATATGTGAGCACGACTTGGCAACCCAGTGTGGGGGGGATCATTAACCTGTTGGCTTTTTATGGCTGAAGTATGAAATGTGCTGCAGAAAGCAATGAAACACAAGCATGGATGCCGTTCTGATGTTGGGGAACAGTAAAGACTAAACTATATTTTAAAACGCGCTCAGGGCCAGGCTGGCCAGCTCCGTGATCCAAATTCCCACAAGAAAAAATAAATAAACAAACCGGCACAATTATGTTGGAATTAGTGACTAATGGAAATAATGCCATCGTAGTACCTCTGTACTCTGTAACCACGCTGCTCACTTTACCCTGAAAGCCACACAAGGTTACACTCAGAAATGTAACATTCAAACAAAATGTGGTGTAATAAAAATGGTTGCCTATGACCTTACACCAGCTCACAAGAAACAAAGGCAGAGTAAGATTTTCACTGGAGCCTTTTTTTCCCCTTCCATTTCCTCTGCTCAGAAATGATATTTATAACTTGGCTCCCACTGCCCCTTCTGGCTATTTACCGCCTGAGTGTCAAAGAGCCTCAGGGAGCAAATCGTGCAGACCTCCGTGTGAAAATATTTCCTGCAGTCCATTGTTCTCATATCTAAAACCACTGCACTATCTTGATTCTTCACATGCAGCGAAAGTCCTTTCTTTTGCCTCTCTCTCTCTCTCTCAGAAATTAATCTCTTGAGAGTTTGGTGGACTTTATATAATATTTGTGCTTGTTGAGCTGGTATCGATTGGTGTCACAGCGGGCTAACATATGGCAAGTTATCTAAACAGGAAATTAATGTCAGTCAAAATTCCAAGCCATCTCAGTCTTACACACAGGATATTCCTCTAGTCACTAAAACTAGTGGTTTGAAGTAACTCGTTAAAGACCTTGTAGTTTAATGGTGCAGGCTGGTGTTTTACTGCTCAAAATGTATGTAATTCTTGTTGAAGGGAATTTGGTAACTAGCTAGCCCTTGTCAGATGTATTCATACTCAGTCATACCCAGCAGGAATGGCGTTCTGGATGTCTCAGACTTTACTTCCTTTCTACAGTATATATAGTGAACATGTGTTCCTCGCTATAAAAACATGATATGCTGACAGAAAGAGGATTTGGTTTAGCCATGTTGTCAAGGTCTTGCTGTTGGTGTTTTTATGATACAGTAGATGCTTGATCAAAAATATGCAGCATCACATTGTTTGTGATTTTTTACTTAAAAATATACCTTTGTCTGAACTGAACATTTTCCAGGGCCAAAATGCTTAAACCTTAATCCCCTGTTTTGGATTGCATAAACACACACAAAGCAACCATAAAGCAACTTCAACGTCTATAACCATTAGGCAGACTTTTTAAGTAGCTGTAAGCTGTGAAATCTAAGCAACGCGAGCTAAATGACCTGAATTGGAATGGTCAAAAAAAAATAAAAATTTGTCGCCTGTTCAATTCACAGGCAACCTGAAATACCTATACCTCCTTTATCCACCAAGTTGAATAATGATGAATTCTCATTATCCTTATAGGATTTTTTCCCCCAGCAGAACCTCTGTAGTACGTATCCTATAGAACGTCTTCAGTCATCAACAGTAATTATCATAATGATACCCCAGCAACTGTTCACTTCTAAAAGTGATTTCAGCCCATCTTTCAATTAGCCTGTTCAGCGTGACACAGCAGCTGCCAGTGATACCTAAAGGCTGCGCTGCTTTAGCCTAATTTAATCTAATAATAGACATAATTAGTGGGAATTTATTTGGAAGGGGATAACCAGCAGAGCTGTGTGACTTGAGTGTTACCTACACACACAGAACACCTGTAGATTAATGGATGGATGGATGGATGGATGGATGGATGGATGGATGGATGGATGACGGAAAGTACATTATAAAAAGCTGTACTTGCATAAATTTCATTCCTAAAAAAATCAGCCGTCTGCATGTTGTCTTGCTGATTTGTTTTAGCTTCTATTTGGTCTTTCAACACCACTAAACAACACTAACACCAATAATTGAACTTATATCGCAATAATACTTAATCATGTAATAGAAATGGTAACAATTTACTTGAGAGTAGAAATAATGTAGTAGTACACTCTTAGTTAATGCTTTATTCGACCAGCAACTAAGTGTTAATGTACTGATCCCATGTTCATTCATCATTATTCAATTATAACATTTCATGCATTTCATGCAGTTTCTGTGTTTCCTCATAATTTGTATTTGAGCAGTGCCTGAGTTACTAAGTTGATTGTTCCCCCTCAAGCGAAGTGTTACCATAGCAATTAACAGTCATTTTTATATTGACTTAACATTTTTCATGCCTGCAACCCTGTACTGGAAAAGCATTTAGATGATTGATGAATGAATTCTTTATGGTCTATATAGCCAGTGAAGGTCTGGTGGACGTTACAGTCATTCTTACATTATGTGGAAGCTAATAAAGAACCAACCATTTGACATAGCGCTAGGGAATGTGTGTATTGGGACTGTACAAACATTCTGTATGTGGTCATCAGGCTCCTCCTATTACTTTCCTAATATTTAAACATGAACAGATGCTGTGATGTAGGTCGCTTTGAACACTTTATCTTGGCTCAGTTCAGCGTGTTCTGATGAAACAAAGCCCTACTCATAAAGAGTTTTTACTTAACATAAGTTATCCCTCCTTGCTTCTTTCCTTCCATCCATCCATCCATCCATCCATCATTCCTTACCCACTTCAGGGTCATAGTGGGCCTGTAAACACAGGGCACAAGGGAATCCTACAAAGGATACCAATTTGACATTTGCATTTCTTATTGCTGTTAATTATTACTTTGTGTAATTGATATATTTAATGAAATTGGATGTAGGGTAGTACTGACACTATAATGCCATATTCCTGATTATGCTGTATCTGTCAGTGTAAGGACAGCAGGAATTCACAGTGACTGTCATGCTGGTTGAAAAATGCGACTTTACTTGCACAAAATGCATACTGGAATGCTTCTTTTTGCATGCCCCATCTTGCTGTCCTTGAGACACACAGACACACATACACCCACGCACGCAGGTTTGTAATTATATGTTTGTGGGGACTATCCATTCATTTCTATGGAGAGAACTGTAATCCCAACATGACGGCCTTACCCCTACCCACACTAACAGGTTTTTATCATATTGTGCAGACATTTGGTCCCCGCAAAGTAATATATATATGACACCCCCCCCCCCCCCCACACACACACACACACCCGTGCACATATATGTATATGTTCTGGCAAGCAAGAAGGCCCAGAGGCTGAGGCTGCAGGGAAATAATCTTGGAGAGACAATTTAGATTTATTTAGGAAATGCGGGGAAATATACACAGGGCCTGTTTTCAGAGAATCAGAACCACGTGGGCGGGCACGGAGCCTACGGCGCTTGGTGAGCCTGGAGGAGTAGGTCCCTTCAGGATGGGCCACCTCTGGGGTGTCTATTATACTGGACATTTAAAGCGTAAACAACTCGCTTAACGTCCACCGTCTCCCTGACCTTCTCTGCAGCACGGGCTTTCAGCTGTATCTGGACAGAAAATCCTGCCCTCTGTTTGGGGCAATTAGCAGCTGTCCTCTTAGCATCCCTCACAGGTTGCGGGGTGGCAAATTCCCGGTGGACCTTTGTGCATATAGCTACACATTAACACACAGTACATCTCATATTTATTCATGTCATCTCACCTCACCATTGCTTTTCCAGGTGATGGTGGCATCATACAAGGAAGGTCAGGGCAGACCTCTTTCTCCATGCTCACATACTCTAGCTTGTTTTCCAGGGAATCCCTAGATGTTGCTGTAAGATATAATCCCTCCAGCATGTCCAGGGTCCCCCCCCCAGGACCCCGCCCAACGGGACGAGCCAGGACCAGCTCCCTAGGAAGCCATCCAGGTGGCATCCTCATAAGATGCCCAAACCACTTTAGCGGGCTTCATTGCTCTATTTTGAGGTCCCTCCACATCTCCAAACTCCTCACCCTGTCATAGAGAGTGAGCCCAGCAATCCTGCAGAGAAGTCTCATTCTAACCAGTTATATTTGCAACCTCGTTCTTTCCATCATTACCCACAGCTAAACCTAACCTACAGCTACATATTGAATAAATAGCTAATTTATATAACTTGGTGTTCTTATAGGCACAGACGACAGGAAATTTAAGAAGCAAACCATATTGTTATCCTGATTGTAGGGCAAAAATGTCTCAAATTTATTACAATCACAGTGTCATTCATGCACAATGCCTTCAAACAGATTAGTTTGCCACAGCTGTCATAGTCTTATGCTTTATTTATTTTGAGATGTTAATAAGCGCACTGGAAACCTGGGACAGAAACAATGCAGCAATGCATTCTGAGCTAATTTCAAAGTTGAAGTGTCATGAAATCATCACTATAATTAATATGAAAGTCCGTTGTGTGTCTTATTAAATCTTATGTACCGCCGCAGCTCTGATGTCATCAGCGTTTGCTGACGATTTGCTTTTTCCCACAAACAAAAATAAGGGCTACATCTCAACACATAGTTAGGTATTCTCATCATTTAAAAATAAGCACATTAGCATTTGAATTTTTAAATGAACAAGAACATTACATTACAAATACATTTTCTGTCATGCATTCTTACTGAAAATTTCACATTCCAAAAAAAAAGTTTTATTAATCAAATGCCTCTGCATTTATAGCTTCATAGTCAAACACATCCAAAATACGGCATACAATTTATAAAAGGCTACTGTATTTTTACTTGCTACTATGTATTATTTTGTTGAGGCAAAATTTCTTTGTGTAGTTTAGAATTAATTTGAGCATGAATTTACAATTAGGCCAAGAGTGAAGTTCTATGCTCACCGCTACCTTTGTTCCCAAATACAGCTATAATGTGTACCTCAAGAAATAGCATTTTAAGAAAAAAATGGCTTTTTCATAGCTGGTAACAAAACTGCACGTTTTCGAATTTAATGACCTGTCTGAGCAAAGACAATAATTGCACCATTATTCTTTCTCAGATCCTTTATGTGCAATTATTTTACCATCTGGACAAGCTTTGATATCAGACTGAGTTCTTTCACAAACTACTTCGCAGTGGCAGATGCCAGGTTCATGATCCCTGTTTGTAAATATAGTGTAAACTGGTTTATACACAAAAAAAGAAAGAAAAAATGAGTAGATATTCTGGATCTTCCCCAGCTGACTGCTAAAAAGGCACAGAGTTAAATATGCGTGGGGCGCGCCGCGGGCGGGCGGGGGGGGGGGGGAGGGTGGGCCGGTGGGGGGTGGGGGGGGGGGGGGGGGGGGGTG
>JAODKC010000043.1:14361707-14374394 GCA_026777985.1 Mormyrops attenuatus
CCCCCCCCCCCCCCCCCCCCCCCCCCCCCCCCCCGGGGCGTGGAGCCTTTGATCTCCCACAGAGGAATGAAAATTAGCGAAAATTACTTGTGTGATGCAGGGGGTGTTTGAACCTCAGACATTATGTCCAACGTATCATAGTTCCACCCGCGACATGTGTAAGACTCAGACCTCTACAAGCATCTAATGTTTTAACAATGCGTGCAAGTAGACACCCATCAGAAGAATGGCCTGATTTAGACAATTCTCACTATTTAATCCTCCTGTTGCTCTCAAAACGATTTGACTGATTCAAAGGCCTTGACTATCACGATGAGATCGAGGGTCGTGTTAGAGTTAAAGAGTTTATTTCCAGAAATTCTTTCATGGACTTTTCTGACCAAGTTTAACAGGCTTCTTCAAGGTAATTGAGTAAATAAGTGCTACACCAGAAGGCCATACCTGATATATTGGTTATGTGCAATTGACTATAAGATTCATGAAGACCTTGAATGTTCCAGGGCAGGGATGAGACTGGGGGAAACATCCCACTAAACACCGTGATCGAAAGGTAGCTGTATGAAGTAGGTCTACTCTGTATGTATGAGACAGAGACTTGGAGCAACGGTTACCTAATTTGTTCATTCATTTTTTCAGAGAAAAAAAACATTTATTTTATATGTTGCTCAGGTCACCTACACATCAATCACCAGAGAGCCAATAAAATGTTCCTTTTCTGTCCTCCCACTCCTTTGTCTCTTTCTTCATCATCTTGAAGATTCTGTTGTTTTTTTTTTTTTAAATAGTGAATTTAAACCTAAAACCAAAATCATAGAGACCATGTCAATTAGGCCGCATCTATAATTCCTCCACAATTAAACAGCAAATTCCCAAAACTCACTCAGTCCACAGGATAGGAGAATGGCAGAAGTCTGTAAGTACCATTTCTGTGGATTTAATGAAAGTGAATAGCATGAGCGAGTGAATTGAGTTATGAGGACAGAGTGAGTTATGGTTCACAGAACTGTACCATATGATAAGGAAGCCTGACATTGGTGGCTCTCGAAAACAACAAAACATGGAAAATATGGACACTGAGTTTTGGAATTTTGCTCTTCAATGTTAGCCTGTTATACAGGAACTGAGAGGAACATAATATTTTTCCATTCTAATCATACAGCCCAGTAGATGTGGAAACATTCTTAGATTGCTTGAAACTTTCACACCTTCTCATATAAAAGAGATCAGTGCTGCTGGAATCGGAGGGCTTATTGATATAAAATACCAGCTTTGCCTTTGGTGTGTACAGCGAAAGAGATGAAACCAGAATGAATCGGTCAGAAGCACTGAACTGCACTGACCTTCCGCAGACATCGGGGAATTCTAGGAGTCCAAGGCATTTCCCTCAGTTTCATTCTGGGTAGTACTTTCCTGGTTACTGTATCCTTCTTTCAAGGCCAACACTTCCCATATTTTTTATGAAGCGTTTTTGTTTGTTTGAACAAATCATTCATCACTGCTTATCCAGTATGTGATACTGAAGTCTGAATACGAATTACAGAATGAAAAAATATATATTATTATTATAACAATTTCTTATTCCAGCTTCTCTTTTTGGCTTTTTTCTTAATCTATAACGCATCAAATTTCCTTTTACATATTTTACATATTTATAAATTTTGTGTATCGTGCAAACCATCCAGTTACATAAAGAATTTACTAGTCACATTCAGCTTAGGCTATGGCAAAATATTTTGTTTTATTTGTCAGCACGCTTTAATTGCACACAGCATAGCTGTATCCATGGCAACCAGGCCTCCTATAGTTAAAAGCAGAAGGGTGCAACGTAACATAATGAAAGTTTGCTGAAACATGAGGACGCACAATTGAAATGAAAATGACAGCCAAACAGCCTTATTTCAACATGAAGGCTATGACTGTATCTCAGTAGCCTGCTTAAATCATTCAATTTCCTCATATTAAAACATCGTTTTATCAATATTTTTTATGGCGCTGGGCTTGATTCGACGTGGTAGCTTTAACAACGCTGGCGTCGGAACGTGCATTGCATCGTGTTACGGTACACTGTGACACATTAAAACAAAACAAACATTATCCAGAAAAGGAAAATAACAGGGTAACAATGTAGAGGGAATGGGAGAGAACAGCATGAAATCACATCAAGCCAAAACACTGTGTTTTCTTGCCTTTAGGGAGGATATTACAGCCAGATACATGCAAAAGTTTAAACATGTCAAGTGAAATAAACACTTCAATTGTCATTTACCATCAAATACCTTTGATGGTAAAGTGGAAAGTTATTTTATGAGGGGTCATCATTTATTGTAATTTAACCATATATCCCACTGCTTTAAAATGACAAGAAACACGAAAGGGTATCATTTGCAGGTGAATTTCTCAATTTTTTCCCATTAACGTCACTCATGTACTCCTGCCTGTGACAAACGAAAAAGCACCAGATCTTTTCTGTTTTTCTCATGTCCAGCAAGAATGTCACATCCACATTTTTTTTCCCTTGAATTGAATGAATCATCCTTTGAAGAGAAGCGTTGCTGTACCTAGCACCGCCAATAGGGACTGTGTCTTCTGTTATCCCCTCTTTCCGTGTCGGTTTAGATTCCCCTCCTCTCACCACACTAAAAAGGCTCCTTTACCTATAGCTGTTTCCCTCTGGCCCCTGCGAGCCCCCGCTCTCGTAATCCCACTCACTGTCTGCGCTACATTCAGTTCTGTGGGTAATTAACCCTCTTTACACCTCCTACCCCACTGATGTAGTTGTGTATCGGCACATGTTTTTATCATTCTGTTTCCATAGAGCTTAGAGACCTCAAAATACATGAATAATAATAGAATTAATTAAATATGAATTCATATTTCTGAACTATGCAACCCACGCCACACAACAGGGGAAATATATTTTAGGCATACATAAATTTTAAAAAGCTCGGCAGTTGAATTTAAGTGGCATGGTGGCTCAGTGGGTAGTGCAGTTGCTTCCTGTTACCAGGGTACGGTAATGTGGGTAATGCTTTGTATGTATGGAGTGGCCGTATTCTGCCAGTTTTGTTCATGTTTCCTCGAGTAGTCCAAAAGAATGCAATTAGGTAAAATAAAATCTCTAAACTGCCCCCAGTGATGCTGGCATCATTTCCAGGCTGTTGCTTTGCCCTGGCTCCTGTGGAAGATAAAAGGATGTCGTTTATAAGGATCATTATCATTATTTCATAAAGAATAGTGTACTTTCCTGTCAGGGTGTTTCTTCTGACTGGTTTAGTGTGCTTTGGTATTTAATAACAGGCTTAGGAAAAAATAGGCCTGGTCTATCATAGTTTTAGTGTTGCTGCGACAGATCTTCTCTAAGTTAAGTGAACGTTCGGATTAGTTTATGGGAGTTCAACAAATTCGAGTGAAAAGACTACGGTTCTGCATGGAAAAAAAATCTCTCTAAAAACTCTATTACCGTTTTCACTCCCAAGGGTCCTGAAGTAGAAAAAAACCATCAATGTTCCAAAAGGAAAATCAATAGCTCAATGCAATAATGCAATCTGTCATCCAGTATCTCTATTATAAAGGTACACCACAAAGCCAATGAGTAAATTTTTATTATTATTTAAGGTCAATAACTGCTAGAAGAAACCAAGGATTGATACGGCTCAGGCGGCTGATGGTGCCGGCAATTAGAAGGCGTGAGATCATCAATGGAACATATTTTGAAGAAAAGAATAAATTTGTGTCCAAGTAGAAAAATAATAATAGTTGAATAGAGCCATCCTGCATGCTATCTTCTACACGCGTATGATGGTCAGGGTCACAGGAAGGCCTGGAGCCTGTCCCAGGCAGAATAGGGATGCCAGTATATATACACAGTATATATACACTCCCTACTCAGTGTAGCTTAATTAACTGCAGGTGGAAACTGGTTTGACATAGGGAGAACAGGTGAAGTCCACAAGTCTGAGTCTATAGTGCTGCCCACAGTACCACTGTGCCATCCATGGGCTCCATAGTGCTGCCCGCCGTACCGCTGTGCCATCCATAGGCTGCGCAGTGCTGCCCACCATACCGCTGTGCCATCCATAGGCTGCGTAGTGCTGCCCACAGTACCGCTGTGCCATCCATAGGCTGCGCAGTGCTGCCCACAGTACCGCTGTGCCATCCATAGGCTCCCTAATGCTGCCCACAGTACCGCTGTGCCATCCATGGGCTCCACAGTGCTGCCCATAGTACCGCTGTGCCATTCATAGGCTCCGTAGAGCTGCCCACAGTACCGCTGTGCCATCCATAGGCTGCGCGGTGCTGCCCACAGTACCACTGTGCCATCCATAGGCTCCCTAATGCTGCCCACAGTACCGCTGTGCCATCCATAGGCTCCGTAGTGCTGCCCACAGTACCACTGTGCCATCCATGGGCTCCACAGTGCTGCCCACAGTACCGCTGTGCCATCCATAGGCTTCTGAGTTCCCTGTGGACACTGAGGACAAGTGGACATAAGACAAACTTATAAGCTGTTCAGTAGCATGTGAAGTGTTGTACATTTGTTTTTCACTGGGGGACACAGGAAACATGCCTCTGTCTATAGTAGTAATATACTATAGGAGTACTTTGGTTCAGGGTCCTACTGTCTTTCACTATGTCACTATGAACAATAATAATAATAGTCACTTTATGTATTCCTGTGGGGAAATTGTCTTTATGCCTCCCCTCCACCTTGCTCTCTGTAGGTGAGCGCAGCCTGGCTGCAAAGGGCAGCCACCTGTTGCGGTGCCCTGGGATCTGGGAGTTAAGGACCTTGCTCACAGACCTGCAGGCATGCTGGGACTAGGTTTGAACCAGTGACTTTCTGATCACAGGCACGAAGACGTAGCCCAGTGAGCCACACACTGCCACAGCACCAAAAAACAAACAAACAAAAAAACATAAAAGAAAAGGATAACCATATCACAGGGTTTTATCTGCAGTAATGGATACAGATCATTTTACACATGATTAATTTAGCATTGTAACATTGTAATCAGGACACAATATCACACACACAGACGCGCCTTTGTTCAAATCTATTGTGGTCATTTTAAGGAATTCTTCGCTTACCTATTCATGGCTACGGCCCCTTTCATTGCATTTCATACGAACGGTTTCCTGCATCACTCCTTCTCTCCAGGTTTGCGGACGTGATCTGAGGGGGAATGAGAGGGGTCAGGAGCGGAAGGCTTCTGGGAATCCGATCTGGAGATGGGGGTACCCAAAATGATGACTTAATATGCCAACGAGTGCAGGAATCCCCGCATCCAGAGGATATGATGCGTCAGGCAGCAGTCCAGCGGAAACAGCAGGCAGACAAGCCTTTGCTTTCTGACGCAGGACGGCTGTCGGGTTTTAATTAATCCACCTGAGGACACACTGTGCAAGCAGAGGCAGAGACAGACATGCACAGGGGTGCCATAAAGGAGGGGGGATGTTAGGATAGTTCCAAGGGCCTCTGAGTGACAGGAGCCCTAAGAACCTAATTGCATTGGTCTGGCTTGGGGGCCCAATATGATATGCTTTCATGGGGTCCTAAATCTCTAAGGGCACCCCTGGACAAGCACATCAACTCAACAATCATGAAACTCTAGAAAATGCCTCCATTCCTGCCTGAGCTATCAGAGCAGAGGTTAACAGCCGGTCCTCAGCGCCAAGAAACGTATGTCACTCTGATAAATATGGTAAGTGCTATTTGTGCTCTGACATACACAATTTGGGCAGAGGAACAATCGGCTGAAAGGCATCATGGGCACAGTTTAGAATACACATTAATATGAGTAAGCCTGTACCGGGTTATGGAAGATGGATGGATATCTTATCTTGAGCCAAAGTGGTGCAGTGGTTCAGAAGGTAGCACCTCCACAATCTTGGTCAAACTGCAGCTAGGGCTCTGTGAGGCTTTGCACAGTCGCCTCATACCTATGTGGATTTCCCTCTTGGGTTTTCATTTCCTCCCATGGCCTAAAAGTATGTGGCTGAAGGAATTGGTGTCTCTGTATTGCCTTAGGGGTGTAAGTCTGCGCCCTCCAGTGGACTGACATCATGTCCGAGGCACCCGCTAGCTCACCTCCACCAGGCATGGGATTAGTGGCTTTGAAAAATGGATTTTTATGAGCGTCTTTCTGGAAAATACTATAGTTTTTATTGTATTCACTCTTTCAGATAGCGTTTATGTGCTGTAACTAATAACCAGTCTAGCCCCTAACGTAATCCCAACTGTTTATGTGTGATCTACTTCTGTGCAGTGCCAAGTAAAGGCATTTAAACCATTCCAGTGCAATTTTTAATTAAAATTAGGAAACATTGTATGAAAGGTAGCCTTTTAATTCGGAATATGAATGCATAGAGAGAGCAATTGTACCAAGGGTACAATCTGTGTATTCATGTTTGCTCGATTTTGCAGCAACTCTGTGCTAGAAACTTGAAATCCAGTGGTTGTTTCAGTTGAAACAGCAATTACCAGGAGGCACCAGAGTCAAGGCGGGAGGCTTAAATAAATCCCCACTCCCCCGGAACCACAGACATGTCAAATTAAGATGCACTCCGTCTGTGATCTGTTTTCCAGACGGCTCCATGTGAAAGTTAATAGTGATTTTGTTCTATACATGAGCTACAACTAAAAGAAGGCGAAACAACAAGAAACGCATTACATATGCAAGTCTGCAAAATGCTGCATTCAATTTTTGGTAAAAAACCATGCATCTTTCTGTGTTCAGTTGCATGAATTACAATTTTTATCTTCTTTGGATTTTAAATCAGTCAGAGATCCTTTTCCAGTATTTCCACACAACCCCTGTGGGATTTCATTCCGGATTTTTTCCCAGACTACTGAAAGATGTTCGCTTTTTGTTCTTAATCCACTCCAGACTGAAACATGATTTTTTTCTTCTTCTTTAAAAACACGGAGATGCTTCTCAGTCCTCTGTAATTCATTAGTGCCACCATCACATCGGAGTGATGCTGATGTCTCCATGATGTGAAGGTTTGAATTTTTGCCAAGTGTAAAGTTTATTATGATTCAGTATTCTTGCATATCACTGTAAGACAGTCCTGGGGGGGGGGTAGTGAGGGCAGGGGAGGAGGCAGGTGTATAATTGGACAGCCGAACACCTGTTTGTTTTTTTTTTGTATTTTATTCTGCAACAGCTGACTTTTGTTTCCAGTCCTCCCCAACATTTCCGTTAAATCCACCCCTATTAACAAAGTAGATTGTCTATTCCCTCCTCTCGTCATTTTGTCATGTCCTCACAATGACATGTTTTTTCACATCGCTGCAAAAGCACATGTACCGTCCCTAAGCTCTGTGTGGGCTTTCACGTGGTTTACATTTGCTAATAACTGTCATTCTGTCCCACAGGCTACTTTTGAAATGTGGTCTGAGCGAAGACTGAACTAAGCACATCCTCTCCAGTATTCACCAATAAATAATTAAGTTTCTGTTGGCTTCATCTCCCATTAGTTTCTTGCACCTATAAATTCTGGCCCCCAGACAAAATGTCATCTTGGCACCCCCCTGTCCAATATTATATTTAATTATACATATTTAAGGGCCCCTGTCAAGTTCTGGACTCCCAGAATCTTCCAGGGTATCCATGCCCCACTGACGCCCCTGTAGTTTAATTTCCAGAGGCTTAGATCCAAGACTTGGCCAGATACAATCTGATGATCTTAGTGGAAAGATCCTTCTGTCATTTTGCAATAACAGCGTAGGCTGCATCCACAAAGACATTCAAAGGCGTTTATTAATCATATCCGTCTACTTTGGCATGACTTTAAAAGGTTTGCAGTTGTCGCCATTGATTTGTTGGGACAAATGCATGTCCTGATCACAGGAACTTGAATTCATGAAACATGCTCTTCATTATAAATGGATGCCGCTCAACTTCCTTTATGGCTAATGAAGATGATTTAAGGCAATACACTAAGATATGCTGCCAGAAAAGATTTGAGTTATTATGCACCTATTACATCTTCCTGCATTCTTTATCATAATTACTTATTAATTGGATGTGCAGAGAAGGATGTATTAAATATTTGTTAAAAAAAAAAAAAAAACCTACTTCCATAAGGGGAAGTTAAATGAACACAATAGCAATTTTATTAAAAGCTTGGTTGTAATAGCAGGGAAACACCCCTACAAGCCATTGAGATACAGGTCAATGGCAATTAATGATCAATCAATTAACTGACAATTAACAATTAAGTGCTTACAGGTGAGTGACCGGTTTTGCCCCCAGACTACATCCCCACTCCCTCACTTATAATTACAAATACTAATTGCTGCTTAAAATGTATTTAAATCAGCATCATTTTACAGTCCCAGGGAAGCTGTTCATTGGTGTGAACAGTTAAGCAAGACTTCCATGTACTAATTGATTTTTTTTAATAAACATAGAAACAACATTCTGAGCAATTTGGATGAACATTTATCTTGAACTAATTGTGACTGTTCATGCTACACTTGTTTATAAGGTTATGGTTTAACATGAAGTAAAATAATGATCAGGAAAATAATTAGATGATTTGGCCACTCAAACAAGCTGACTATGTGAACAATTAACTTTCTATGAATAGATTGCAGCTGCTTTTGTGTACGGAGTCGCTTTTAAGCCCCAGTAAAGTGAACAACCCATTTTCTCCAAGGTGAAAAGCAGAGTATGTCAGGACCTCTGGCAAGAACACTCACTAAGAAAGCAGACTGCTGACGTTACTGTAGTATGGTCAACGTGCTATTTCTTCCTTTTGAGATGCAAAATCCACCTACAATCATAGCTTAGTTTCATTCCTGTACTACTTCTAAACATATAAAAAGTAGAATAATTTTTTTTTTAAAAAAAAAGAAAAATAAAAACCTCTTTTAGAGGACAGAAAGTGCATTGATAAGTAACATATGCTTATTACCATGTTTGTGGATGTCTGAGGGAGTCACTTTGCCTTTTCTCCGCAAAAGCACATAATAACAGGGAAGAGCGTAGTTCTGATGGACAATCTAGATGTCATGTGACCATTCAGTCATATGAATAGCAAAGTGCAGTTATGCAGTAGCATATGTACATATACTTGCACTCATTTCACTTCTACAAATGATTTTCCTTTTAGAAAGAAAAAAATATGCATTTGGGGACTTACAGGTACTACGAACCCTTATTGTAACCTTTGGGGTTAATGAACTATTTTTATTATGTAAAAATTTTATTCATAGATACATCATCTGTAACTGCTTACCAAAGGCAGAAGCACAGGGCATCAGATAGGATGCAAACAAACATTATGGATAATTTAGAGACCCGTTTAGTTCACGTAACAACATACTTTTGGACTGCAGGAAGAATATGTGAAGATCTGGGTCTAGGTTACCTTTCTCACACAAAAACTATATCAATTTTATCCTCTCCAAAAATAGGTTTCAGTTTGTCCAATCCTGTCTTGGAATTTTTTGTTATCTGCATTCATAGGAAAAGACATCCGGCAGCATTTTATAGGACTTTACATTTATAGCTGCTCTCTGTAATTTGCTATGATGTCAGCAGTATAGACCAAGCAGGAGAAATAAATAGCAATCCAATGAACCAGCACAAAAAGAAGGAGGTGAAGAAACGTCTCACAGGGATGATACAAGGGCTTAATCTTGCCAGATTTATAGATGAATGTGCTCCTGGTGACATGGCACTGACCTTCCCGTCCTTTGACATGTGGAACCAGCAATGGCGTAATGTTTGCCAAGCAAAAAAAAAAAATTAAATTTATATATATATATATATATATATGGCCCTTATGCACTGGCGGTTAGGATACAATGACTGTGTAAAAGATACATCAAGAGTATGAGAATGGGGGACACAGCTTTGCATTATAATGCCAGTGTTTGACCTTCTGATATAGTGAAACCGGTGTGCCAGCTTTCTTCTGCATCCCTCTGACCAGCCTGCTGACAGCGTGGTAGCGTAGAGGGGGAGCGGGGTGACACCCTCCCTGCCATGCTCAGGCAGTACAGCAGACAGTATAGCAACATGCAAGTTACCGAGAATCAAATATTGTTATAACTGTCTTTGCTTATCTAGATAAGGATAGTTAGCAGTATGTTTGGGGAAGGGCCTGGTTCTCTGGGGCTGGGGTGAAGTCATGTGACAAGTCATGTGATAATCCCCATTTCTCCTTCAATCAATCCTGCAACTTTTAAAACACTAGCACACCTTGTAGGGCTAGTCAGTGTCTCTTTAACTTCTTCTAAAACTAATTGTAATTTATGTTCATGTTATAATGTTAAATTGTTTTTTTTCAGAGCAAATATTCACTAACTACCCAGATAAATAGCTTTAAATGAAACATGTTCTCTGACTGCCTAAGACTATTACACTGTATATTTTTCTCAATTGCATTCACTCCTACCGACGTGCATTTAACATTCATAATGTAGTGATGTGGAATTTATCCATTTGTGTCCTACTGATTTCAAATCAGTTATGGAACCAATACGTCAGTGTTTCCCAGCTCAACATTACATTTTTCTCCTAAAAAACTGCTAACTCAATCCGGAAGCATGACTGGACCAGAAGTCATTGGGAAACTGTTCACATACTATAAATATGATTCAAAGACCTGGAAAAATAATGCTGATGAGTATGGAGTAGCCTCTGTTATGGTCAGACATAGTGAATCTTCACCAATAGAATTTCATTTCACGTGTCCATACCATCATTAAACAGGATAATGGTGATCATGCTGTTCCTGCATGTATGTCCAACAGGCTCAGAAAAACATAGGCTGGGGTTTGATTTTGTTTTGAAGCTAATACAAAAAGCTAATTAACTAAACTCATTACTGTTATAATTTATAACAGTAGTTATGAGTTATTGACCAAACTATACTAACTATACTGCCCTACAAAGGCAAATAATAGTATGTACACTTACACTGAAACTGAGAAAAAGGGCTTTTGACTGTCAGATTGCTAGTTTGATAGTTTGTTTATTCAAAACCAGAGATATTTTGTCATGAGATTTAAAAAAAAAAGTCTAAGAGACCCAGTGTCAGTCATAACTCAGTTTTGCTATGAGTATACAGTTGCTGTATTTTGCTTATGTAGGGCAGAATGACAATGTTAATTATAATTATTGACTAAAATTCAGTATTAATATGTGTTTAATCTGTGTTTCATGCTATCCATTCTCCCACAATCTGTCTTAATTTAAGAGATTTATTTTTCCAACATGAGAAATTCCCTCGGAAGTCTGAGTCATTCTGAGGAACGCTTCACAGGGAAGCTTTTCAGCGGCTCTCTCAGAGTGGCAGTCATTACCGCAGTAAGTTTGTCATCCGCCTCAGTGTGATCACGTCACTTGGGCCCCAGGGGAAGGTTCCAGCTCTTTCTAAAGTCTCCCAAAGGTAAGTGCTTAGCGCCTGAAACTATGGCATAGAGAGGAAAGGGACATAAGTTCAGTGCTATGTCTGAGGGCCTGGAGTTACTCATTTTCATGGTCCGATTCAGAAAGGGCCTATTTTCAGAGTGGATTTAATTGTTTTATCATCTAAATAACTTAAAAAGTTCCCCAATAACTTTGACCCTTAAAAGAAACAATAGTGCTGTATCTAGCACTTTGTTCTACTTTGTTAAGTTTGCTTCCTGGCTCTTTTTCTACCTGGTCTTAGGCTCCGGAAGTCAATCTGGATGTACCTCGGTCATTATAGGAAAGATGTCAAATATACTGTACGTCATAAGATACAATATCACTTGCATTATAACATTACACAGTATGCACTGCATGCTTTTTTCTTAGTAACAGTAAATAGTAAAAATGCACATTATAATTAAGAGGACATATATGTTTATCATTGGTGTCAAGTACATACTTGTACATGATTACACTCAGTGACAAAAGAACTTAAGCACCCAGAAGTAATGGTCCAATTTTGATGTAATTTGGTACATGTGCAAACCAGCGATGGGTGTGTAAATGATTCAATTAGCAAGGAGCTGGCAGGTCTAGTTACCAGACAAAGAGGATGCCTCATAGATGCATTAAAGAGCATTACAGTACCAGCACTTGATTGTCGTTCGATAGGGGTAGCATTGTGGGTTTGCATGAGGCCGGGGGGGTCGTATCATGCAATTGCCCAGCCTGTAGGGCATGCAGAAGTGACAGTCATCTGATTTTGGAACCAATGGGCACGTGAGATTGTGAATGTTCCGATCGCCCAAGATAGACCACACCGAGGGAGGATCGTTGTATTGTGCGCCAATCATCACGGAACCCCATGACTGTGCCTGCCATCCGGACACAGGTATATCACTCTCTACAACACCCCATGTCATCCTGCACGGTGTCTCGATGACTGGCATCAGCCGGACTATGGATTCACTGTCCCACGTGCAGGCTGCGGTTAACGCCAGTGCAGAGACAGCTGCGTTTGCAGTGGTGCCATAACCGGGAGGCATGAACTGATGACAAGTGGCACCGTACCATGTTCAGTGATGAATCTCGGTTCTGCATTAACACGGATGACCATCATGTGTGCATATGGCGGTGCTGAGGGGAGAGGACCAATCCTGCCAATGTTGTGGAGAGACACACCGGCATTACTCCTGGCATCATGGTGTGGGGAGCCATAGGGTATGACATCATGGTGTGGGGAGCCATAGGGTATGACATCATGATGTGGGGAGCC
>JAODKC010000043.1:14374467-14387943 GCA_026777985.1 Mormyrops attenuatus
TCATGGTGTGGGGAGCCATAGGGTATGACATCATGGTGTGGGGAGCCATAGGGTATGACATCATGATGTGGGGAGCCATAGGGTATGACTTCAGGTCATCTCTGGTAGTGATTCGGGGGACCCTGACAGCACAGTGCTACGTCAATGACATCCTGTGTCCACATGTGTTACCCCTCCTGAGACAGCACCCTGGTACAGTCCTTCAACAAGACAATGCTCATCCACACACCGCATGTGTGTCTATGGACCGCCTGTGTCATGTTGAGGTCCTCCCGTGGCCAGCCAGGTCCCACAATCTTTCCCCAATCCAATCCAATGTGGGATCAGCTTGGACGTCAACTCAGACCCAGTGCCAATCTGCAGGATCTCGATGGCCAGTTACAACAGCTGTGGGGCGACTTGCCGCAGGAGAGGATACAACAGCTGTACGACTCCCTTTCACACCATATTGCCGCATGAATCCAGGCTCTGGGGGGGTGGGGTACCACACCCTACTGACATGGGACCAGCAGTGTGTCCATACTACCAATAATGTTTGTCCACTACGTCTGCTTCAGACATCTCTCGAGACGTTTTATTAAGACTCTTATGCGATCTCAGGCAAGTACGATCGGACGCTACTCGATAGGCCCAGGCTCTCTTCAAAACTGGCCCTCGTTTCCCAATCCAAGCCTTGTTTTCAGTTCTCCCAGGTAGTGAGTTTAATAATTACTGATTCTGATTGGCCACAGAGGGTTCACACCTGGCTCACAGTTAAAGGAAGGCTGGGAAATCAGCAGTGCTCGGCTCCTGAGGACTGTGACTTGAACAGCCCTGCCACAGGCTGTAAGTCAATGGATGACTGTAACTGACTACAGCACTAGTCCAGGTGTGTGACCTGACTGTCATGGCAGAAACTATATGTCCTTGTTTTTCGTATACATTTTTTCACATTTTTTCTTGCAATAAAAATATAAAATTTGTTCGGTATAAATATATGTATAAAATAGCGTAGCTGCAGGCGAAATAGATTGTACTTAGCAGGACGTAGGTGGTGTGCTGTACTGTGCTGTGAGGGAGCGTGACGCCTGCACGACGGGAGCGTGCTCCGTGTTGGCACCGTGGCCTCTGCGCACTAACCTGCTATTTGACGACGGCTAAATAATAAGATCTCCGTTCTCATTAAATGGATTTATGGGCACCAGAACCAGTGATAACAAATTGAATGCATTTAATAGCTGTAATTCGGTGGCATATTTCAAACTTGAAAGGACACGGCAGCGCAAAGCCGAACACATTTAAATGAGGCTCCCTACAGGAGCCGTTGGTATAATTTTTATTTTCTTTATATTTATTTATTTGACAGTGGCCTAATGCAAATTGTCAGTATCCCATGGCAACTGTCAGTGCTGAGGCACAGCAGCCTCCATAGTTCAGCAGCCTGGCATCATAACCTTCCTGCTGTAGATCATGTAGGGGATATTTAAAGCATTATCTCAAGCAGTGAGCTCATTTTCTCTTTTCTTTTGGTGATTTACAAACAAATCTTAAAGTAAGACATTGTTTTTCGCCACACCTGCCTTTCATAACATAATTCATGTAGCTGCAGTGTACTTGAGATACGTACATCTTTATGTATTTCCCTTATCCTCTACAGCAGTGTTTCCCAGTCTGATCCATGGGGACCCGCAGCAGCCCACATGGGAGCTGGGAGGCAGAGAAAATGTGAACTGTCTGACAGGAAGCAAAAACATGGACTGTTCGTGGGTCCCCAGCGATCGGGTTGGGAAACACTGGCATACAGGTCGCGCAGCACAGGAGACCCATGAATGCCTGGACTGTGGGAGATCCCACAGCAGCTGGGGACAGAATCAAATCCACAACCCTTGGAGGTGTGAGGCTGTAGTGCTAACTGCAAAGCTAATTCGTCATGCACTTCCCGATAGCTTGTATTTTATGACACACTTAATGGCTGTTTTATGCAAGGAATTAATTAATAAATAATGATAACAAAAACAATGCATTGAAAATGGAAAGTGGATGGAGGTATGGCTTTATAAATGTGGGGCGGTGTTTAACCCCTGTGTTTGCTTCTGGGTCCTGGGCACCCAGTTGAGGTATCATTTTTGACCCGATTTTGAGATTGACCTTGGGTGTTATGACTTTGTGCATTTTAGGGTAAGGTCATTGATTATACCACATAATGATGAACACAATTTTTTTAATTCCGTGGTCAATTTTAAGTGAACACCCGGGTTAAATCTGTTAAAAATGTATGACTTTGAATGTAATATAGTGCAAAAAACCCAATGTGTATATAAAATTTCTTCACCACACATTGCAGGCGAATCTTTGGTTTGCTGCAGTCACAGCAGAACGTCAAGGTCCATCTGACGTGTTCATCTGGTTCATAAGCAGCCGAACAGTAGCGTGCGAGTTTCATCGCGGGAGGAGGCCGCCACACCTCAGAGATGGCCGGGCAGTTGAGAGTTAAGGTCAGCTGGAGGATTGTAGTGAAGGGTAACTGCAAAATCACCAGCTCCTTGAGTTCAGGTTATTTTATTTGTACCCGTATAAGTTTAAGTATGCCGTTCCCATGGTGCTGCGAGAACCATGATTTAAGCCATTTGTGGATGAAAATTGAATTCTTGTAAATTTTAAACATATAACCATAGAACTAGCCATCATATTTATTGTATCAAAATTAAATATTTCTAATTACTAACTGCTGGAAATGGTAACCATTCTGATTAACAATAGTGACTTGTATTTTTATACTGTTGCGGTCAAATTTATTGATTCCCAAGCGACTCTAAACATATCCGGATGCAAGATATGGGAAGAAGGATGCCGGTCTCAGTATAACATTCTCTTGCAATTTAAAAATAAAGAAAAAATCTGTAAAGTATTTTTGTACCCAGGTAGAGAGAAGCTGCTCTTCACCACAGTCCACATCATTGTTCTAAGGGTATTGTTTCCTGCTCGTGGCCAGCTGGGTGCTTTGGAGTGGCACAGACCACATTGTGCTTCAGTAATCCGAGCTGCACGGCTTTTAGAAGAATCTACAGGAAGATTAGAGAGCAGTGCAGTTTTGGTAGAGGAGGTGCCATCTTAGCCAGTGAGATAAAAACTAGTCTAATGAAGAGCCAGTGTTTCTTTTTACTTAAAAGACATGGTGTATGCTAGCTGACAAGTGATATTGGATGAGCGAGTTCTGGACAAGGACTCACTGAAATGTGCACCAGAAGGTGGCAGGAAAGGATGGATAACACAACATACTGGCTGAACACAGTGAGATGCATGACTGCTGAGCACCCAGCCCTCCTGTGCAATGTCTTTCCTCACTTGTGCTTTCTTCATCACTCTCTATTCTCAAACCATGTTGTACTGTATCTCTAGCTCATTAGTGCTCCCCTGTCGTACTTAGCGCAGGCCAAGCATCCTCTTTCTGCTCAAGTGCTGTAGATATATATTGTATTTCCATACAAAGTAACTTAGAGCCAGGGAGAGCAGAGTAAAAAAGTGGAACCCACGCAGACACAGGGATGACGTTTGAGCCCATGGAGATTTCAGGTGACAGCACTGAGAAGCAATGACATATCCCATCAGATCATGCACACTTTGTGAGTCTTTTTGTGCAAAACACAAAAACCTGCACAATGCAACAGATTGCTTACTTTCAATGTAAATCTAATTTGCATTTAAATAACCTTGAATATATATTTTTACTTCAGTGGTTAGCACTGTAGCCTCAGAGGGGGCTGGAGGAGTGATTCATTCCCCCGACTCTGTTTATGTATGTCTGTTTGTGTCTGGAATTCCCACCAGGGTGTTCCCTTACTTTGTGTCCTGTGCTTCCAGGGATTGCTATGGGATATGTGACAGATGAAGAACTCATTATTATTATTCCTATATTTTTTTTAACTGCCTCCATTTCAATATTTCAGTGATATTAACATTAACAAACACAGATATACTAAACACCCATGATGGGTAGAGGGGATATTAAATACGAGGAAGAAGTGAACGTTCTTCGATCTGTGAACTCTTTCTGGTATGTCGGCAGTTACCGGGGCAATTTTTTAAGGTGTATTTCGTCTAACCTGAATTTTGAATATGTTTTGGAATTGCAATTGCATAAGACAAATTCATGATCCCCGACCCTAACCCCCGATATTTAGGGTCGCTGTTGCTCCTTAATACATGGCAAAATGTGATGGAACAATTTCAGTATCACAGTGATATCTGCAACTGATGTTTAGGGCTACCTTTGAGCTGGGGGGGGGGGCTGTTAGTGACTGTTGGTCAGTGACTGTTGGAGCATCATTAGGAATGCATCACAAAGGAACACCTACAGATAATTTAACGCAAAGTGATAAAATTTCATTAATAAAAGCCTGAATTACATGCATTTTTTTTTTTTACAAAAATGTGATGTTTTTTAAGTGGGGTGAGAAATTTTTGGGTGTTGAGATTGGAAATCAAAGCAGACCAACTATATTTTTAGACTGCATATTTAATGTTCTGTTTTGGGTTGGTGCCCCATCCTGGGTTGTTCCCCGCCTTGCGCCCGTAGCATTCTGAGTAGGACGATCGGTTTCAGAAGATGGATATCTCATGTTACATCACCAGCAGCATTAGCCAGACGTCATGATGCACCACGAGGCAAAAAAATTGTATTGTGAGTTAAACAGTCTTCAACAATTTAGAAAAATAAACAAATGAAGAGGCAAAAGGCTATATCTGAGTTTTTCAAAAGCAAACAGACAAGTAGACATGACTTCATACGCCTCCCCAGTAAATGAGGGGTGATCTTTTTAACTCTTCAAGAAGGTGTTTCCCTAGCTCTCAACTTCCACACCGATGAGCCCATTTAGACTCTCTCTGATTCCCGAGTTTACAGTCACCTACATGTTTTACGTTTCTGTTATATATATATATATATACTGTCATATACCATAAACCAGGGTAAAATGTCGAGAATTTATGACAGTATAAAAAAATAGATACCGCCCAAGCCTAATAGCTGTTACCAAAACAGAAACGGAACAGGACAGGCAGTGAAACACAACAGGAAGGTGACTGCTGGAGGGTCTTTTTAAAAACACGCCACAATGGATGATCTTAAGGAGGCCCCTGATGGGCCCTTTGGGCGCCGTCTGCCGACACCAAGGCATGAGGATGCTGCTCACCATCTGGAGCATCGGCTGAGTATTTTCTGCGTTGCTCTGGCAGCTGACGGTCGGGGTGGAAGCGGTGCTCTCCGTTGCTTGGCACTGCAGGAATCCCGGCTGCGGTGTGACACCAGCGAGTGTGCGCTCAGCCTTTGTCTGGGGGCGACATGGGGCACACCCACCCTGGTCTGCTAAGTGCTGTTTACTGAATACTGCCTACTGGCTTTTTTTTTTGCTGTGCTTTTTGACACTTTGTCAGTAAAATTCATCCAGATAAACCGACACAGAACGTTCTCAAATCAGCAAGGATGGAGAAGCACATCATTTCAATATCTTTATCCTGTATCCCATTAGGAACTGGTCAGATATAATAGCGGTCTCATTCTAAAGGGGCCATTTTTTTGGGCCCCCCGCAGGCAGCTCTGGCAAAGTAGAGACTTTAATTACATTATTTTTTATTCCCATTATGGTATCTTATCACTCCCCATTGGTGGTAATAAAATTTGAAGCAGTCTTACATTCACCCTCAGGGTTTGGCAAAATGCCCCATCCTTCAGCACCCCCAGTGCCAGGATGCCGTTCTAGGGGTATAGGCTATTGGTCACCAGGTATCATGCTCTGGATCCCATGAGCTGTATAAATAATATGAGGAAGAATCTGTCCATGTCCATTGCTGTTAAAAACATAACAGAGACCATAATTGGCATTCAGTGTATATATGGTTGGTTTCAATCTCTCCCTCTCCGGTGTTAATGTTCGCCCAGCCGTCAGATACCCATTATAATAGTTTACTTGAGCTTTCCCATGTCATCTAGTCCAAGGTAAGAGCAGGTTGCAGTTGCTCAGAGCAGAATAACACTAAACAAAATGTGGCCCCTTGTCTCTCGTTAAACATTGTCAATTTTACCAACCAATGTGTCACACACACACGCACACACATAGATAAATGCCTGTATTCATATCTTTGTAGGGACTCTCCATTCATAACCCTAATTCCTGAAATGACAACCTTAACCCCTACCCAGCCCTAACCTTAACCATAAGTTAAGTTAATCTTAACCGTTAGTTCAGTTAAGTTTTGGCATTTTCAGTTTTTTGCTTGCAGTCACAGATTTTTATAAAATTGAGTTTCCCCTGGTGGGGACAGAAAATATGTCCCCGCAAGGTCAAAATAACAGGTTTTTATCACATCATAGGAACATTTGTTCCCCATAATCAAGTATGTAGATGACCGCACGCACACACACACACAGGGAAGGAATGGTGTTTGTAACTCTATTTTAGGAATACATTTGCAAAGAAATTACTGAAAGAGCAGATACTAAAGCGTGGCCATCATTGCCTGTGAATAACTGGACCTGCTGCTGGTGATGGGAGGCTGTTGGTTGACACAGTGAATGATACATGAGACCCTCGCTGCAAAATGTGGCTTGTGTTGCATAATTCATTGCATGTCATGCATCATACATAAAGGATACATAATTATTGAATGTTGTAACAGTGTCTGACAAAAAAAATGCAGACTTGCCAGGTGCCTAAAATAGCACAACACGAGGGGCCCTGTTTCACATCCGGCGGAAAGCTGCGCCAGTCGTGATGCAAGTGTTTTTCCTATCGTGTGCCTGACACAGTCGTGTCAAACATGTGTACTTGCACACCAGTGGGCATGTCAGTCTTAAAATGAGGTGAAATCAAATATTTTAATAAATGTGTCACAATCCATTTTATTGTACAACTACACATACTAGGAATTTGTTGTTGCCATATTGGTGAACACATTCACAGACAACATAGAACATAAGAAAAATAGCATGAGAAGAAATAAAATTACATAATATAATATGTCTTAATGGTTAGTTATAATGGTTTCCTCCCCACAATCCAAAACATGCTGAGGTTACTTGGTGTTGCCAAATTGCCCATAGGTGTTCATGTGTGAGTGAATGGTGTGTGAGTGTGCCATGCAGTGAGCTGGTGCCCCATCCTGGGTTGTTCCTGGCCTTGTGCCCGTAGCTTCTGGGATAGGCTCCGGCCCCCTGTGACCCTGTATAGGACAAGTGGTTTCAGAAAATGTATGAATGGATGGATGGAAGGATGGATGGAAGGATTGATGGGTCAGTCATAATTTTCATTAGAATAAGCTAATCATAATAATGACAAATGAAATCAGCTGATGACTAAAGGGGGATCCAAAAAAAAGTTGAAGAATTCCAGAACGGTTCATAGGTTTCAAACCACACGCAACGCAAATACAGGGTGTAAACCAGTGATTACCCACTATTCATAGTTTTCAGTCACGTTACTGGCTCAGAGACCCGGAGGGCAAAAAACCTTTCCGACATGGCGGCGGTCTGGATCCTACATCGACCTGCAGCAAAGGTTAGTTCATTTTCCATCTGCTCCAAGCAAAGAATATTTAGATTAGCTATCAACAGAAAACAAACAAAGATATGAGAACAAACTGGAAGTTTTGGGCACTTGCCGTCACTATACAGCACCTACCGTAGTATTTCAGCCGCTAAAAACAGCCCCCGCTAGGGCTCCATTTTGGCGCCATCTACATATGTCTTCTGGACACTCCCTCCTCCTACACTGCTGCCGGGATGGAAGCTTACAAAAGTAAAGACAGCTGTATGTCTTTTTATGTCCAACATATTACATTAAATGCATTAATGAATCCCTTTTTCCTTGCCTTTCATATTTCTGCATCTGAAAGATCAATCGATAACCAATATACTGTTATGTAATATCGGTGCTGGTGGTGAAACTTGCCTCACTTATTTAATTTGCTTCTTATTCTGTGGAAAACAAAAGATCGATGTGCTGGCCAGATGTAATGATGAATTATATATATAAATTATAGATGTATAAATTATAGATAAGTAAAAGGCTGTGTCCCATTTTCATCACATTCGGTCCCCCCAGCAACTAAAGAAACAACTTATTCATATTCCAATTTTTGGGGTGTAGTTTCATATGAAATTACATGTGAGGTTTAACCTATGAGCTTTGCATAATGGTTACAGTGCCTGTTGGGTGGTGGGAAAGCGAGACACAAAAGTGGCTAGGAGTCACAATTCCTAATCAAGACAGGCCAGAACTCAGAACCAGGAACTAGGTTCCTGAACCTAGATGTGTAAGGCTTTAATGGCTGCCGTTCTTTCTTTACCTCACAGGGGAGGTCCTATAAGTATGTGACATCACTTAAGAACTATGAATAGAAGTGTTGCAATTTATCGGAGATGTGATGCTGCGTTCCATCTACCTCGGAGCTTGGAAGTCAGAGCTGGGAATGATGTCACACCCGAGTTAACCGTGTTATAATACAAGAAGTCAGAAAGCTGTGTAGCAATACCTGGGACCTATTTCAAAGAGCAGGATTTCTTGCTCAGAATTTAAGGTGCCCCAGTTTAAATGGCCTTTATCTTCATTCACTTACATTTAACCCAGACTACCTTAAATCCAACAAGTTATCTGGCTAAGCAAGAAATCCTGCTACAGGCCATAGTTCTAGCCAGGGTCATTGTTAGCAATACCAGTTGATCACAACACCTTATGTGTTATCTTGCGCATACAGACACTGTAGCAACAAGTCCACATACGTATAGCAGTTGGACAGTAATGTGCAAACGACTGATTTAATGATTTAAATAAGACGTAAGTGCTAATGAGCAGTAAATTACTTTCACTTCTGTTGATGAAGGGTGCAGCCATCTTGAATTCTGAGGTCAAGATTGCAGAAGTTCCTAGCACTTTCCAAGTCAGTGCTCTGAATTAAGGGGGCGGCCCAGTTGAAGTTTCCAACTAGAAACTTGGAAATTCTGACTTCCGAGTTCAAATGAAAGCTGGACTATTTTTTATTTCTTGCACAATTGCCTTATTCCACCTCCCGTTGCCATAAAAGTTAATTTGTATTAAAAACATTTAATTAGCACAGGTTATCTGGTTGTTAACTAGCTAGCTCATGTCTGTTTCACATTATTACAAAATTAATTAAAACTAGCGTAAATAATTGTCATGGGACGGAATGCAACCACAGGTATTTCGTCAGATTATATCATTTGCTCTTTTGCACCCCCTAATCAAATGGTGCTCTAGTCAGTCGCCTATGTGGCCTATAGGCCGAGCTGATTCTGTTGTAGGACACCTGCTGTTATGAGGATATCATGAATTATCTGGTTCTTCAGATGTCATGGGTGACTGAAGCAAATGAGGGCGACTAGAAGCCTGGAGGAATTCTTTCATTTCTGGCTGGGAATAAGGACTGAACAGGAAATAGTGTGGAGGAAATATTTTGGTGTATTCTCAAGAAAGTACAAGTATAAATGGTTTGCTCATCACTGATCATTTGTTATTGTATATTATCGTTATCTTAATTCCATGATGCAATGCATGAAGCCATTACTTTGCTCTCTGTTGAGCAGAGCATGCATATCCTGGCTTACTTATCTTCTTCCATAGAAACACAACCAGTTAGGGAAAAATTTACTGAAATATACCAGATAAGTATGACTAATAAAGGGTGCTGCAGTTCAAGGATTGAGGATGGTGTAGTTTGGGTCTTGTGGGTACAGTAAAACACTCCTGATGAAAGATTTTGGAATGCATTCAATTACAGCATCTTTGCCAATTATTTAAGACATTGTCTACTCAACAGAAAATTAATTAGGAAGGTCAGTTTCATCTCATTAGAATAATTAGGAGTTCCATTTGGCAGAAATAATTAAACACGTAATGACTCCCAAAATTCCTTTTTTGTGAAGTAACAGCACAGGAACCGTTGGGACACTCAACGCTGAGGCCAGCAGGTTATCCTTAATGAAGCATCAGAGGGAGACACTACAGGAGTAACTGTTGACTCTGTCATAATTTAACTGAACGTGGTGTTGAGGACCTTTTCCTCATGTACCGTCTTATATCTTTAAGCCAAATGCAAATGTTCTTCAGGTTTATATTTTTATAACTTTGTAGTTTTATATTTTATTGGGTTTAGTTGCTCCGCTGTCCAGTTTCAGTCTCATATTCTACCCATTCACACAGCTGAGTAGTTCAAGTTGAATGCCTTTTTGACAGATGCTACAGCGGGTTACAGGTTACTCATCCACGGTCTTGGCCACTGTTCTCCAAACTATACTTTTTTACTCTGTTTCTTGTCTGCAATTCAGCCTGTGAAATGATCATACAATGAACATTAAAATTTTTAGTGTTGAATTCCCACCCCTGCTTTATGTGTTTGGAGTTTGCATGTTCTCCACATGTTAGTTTCAGTTTGCTCTGCGTCCTCTGCTCCATCCCATAATCTAAAAGAGAGTAGAGAACACAAAGAAGGGGTCTGACATCCCATCCAGGCTGTCCCTGTGCTTCTGAGGCTAGGCTCAGAATTCACTACCATCCTGTACAGGATAAGTGGTCATAGATAGATGGATGGATAGGCTTTGGGTCTGCCACAATTAGTTGACATAGTCAATGAGGTCAGCGCTGAAAATGCATTGACATCAATATTTTAAATCAATGCATCTTTTTTACAAATGATTTCAGTGAAATTATCCTTTTGATTTCTGAAATGCTTCAATTCATTATAACATGTTTTCCTTCAATATTACTACGCAATTATGGGTGTAGTTCAAATTATCACAATACAAAAAGGTGGTTTTACACTGTGCAAGGTTTCAATGTCATACCGGAGCGGCACTAGCGCTATGCATGAACACCTGAAGAGGAAACACACAGGCGTTATTCTGGATGATGGACCACCAGAGTAAGCGAAAGCAACGTAAGTGCTACCTATTCATGATTATTAAATTACCATTAGTAAGGAGAGCTTTTTAATACCCTTTGTCCTTGTAGCTGCTAAATATATTCATTAATAAAGCCATAAAGTTGTCTGCCTGCTACCTTAGAATCTCCACTGAATAAGTGTTTGAGAAAATGTTTAGGCTAGAATCTGGGCTTATTCTATGTTGATTGACGTGTGTACGTGCGCATTGGGCTTGTTGGGACCAGTGTTGTTATTGTAAACTAAAACTGAAATGAAATGAAATAAACATGAAAAGTCTCTTAATCAAAAAAAAAAATGTGTCAGATTTTAAACACCACCAACATCTCTTTCAGGCGTGCTACTAACCTGCATATCGATTTGTAGCCATAAGTCCATATCATGCCGAAATGCCAACATTCGTTATTTAAAGGCCTACAATGACATACAGTTTGTTGTTGTGAAAATAAAATTAACTTAAAGGAAATAGTCCGTTTAATTTTTCTGGAGGAAAATTAATTTTTTAGATTAATTGACCAATCTGTAAAGTAGTCAATAGATTAATCAATATAAAACTTGTCGTTAGTGGCAGCCCTAGGGGTTAGACTCAAAATTCCCCACAATCTTGTAAAGGATAAATGGTCATTAAAGATAGATAGATGGATGGATAGGCTCAGGGTTAGGCTCAAGATCCAACAAAATCCAGTACGCAATAAATGGTGATGGATGGATGAGATGCCCCCCCCCCCACACCCCACCGCTTCCTAGGCGAGATCTAGTGTGGGGCTGTGTGCATTTAAAGTCCTTCTTAAATCCAGAGGTGTTCTTCCGCGACTTTGGCCACCCATGGAAATGTATTTTGTGACCAACGCAAAATGGGGTATTGCATTGTTGTAAATTGTAGCCACACATTATACAGATTGGGTTTTCTGGTCAAAGATTAGCGAAATCATTTCTGTGACTATGACAACACATTAGTGGAAGAAAGCGAATTAGCGGCGAAATGTCAAGGCAGCCAGACCCAGAGGGCACCTCGGTGCGTTGTCTCAGATGTTCACACTTCGGCTGGCAGCGCCATGCACTGATTAAAAAAGGGCAAGGGCATCACGCCCCGACTGGCGATTACTGGTGGTTCGGTAACCACCAAGAAGCCGGGGGTCCATGCTGTCTCACATGAGGGGTGGTACAGACAGGTACACGCACATCATACAGATCCACAGAGAGAGAGAACAGGCAGGTACATGTACATCCATACAGACTGACATAGTGAACACAGACAGGTACATACGCACCATACAGATCTACAGAGAGAGAGAGAACAGACAGGTAAACACACACATTCATACAGACTCACAGAGAGAGGGAACAGACAGGTACTGTACAGAGACGTCCATATAAAACTGACAGAGAGAGAGAGAGCAGTCAGACAGGTACGCACACATCCATATAGACACCGACATGACAGAGAAGTACACAGACATCCAAACAGAGTGATAGAGAGCGCAAACAGACAGATACACAAACATCAATAAATACAGAAAGAGAGAGCAATTAGACAGGTGCAAACATCCATACAGACTCGCAGAGTGAGAAAACAGACTGGTACACACACACATTGCCCCTGTATGAGAGCAGACACAAACACACAGCAGTTTTATTCACTTTGTACTATAGAAATCCATCTTCCAACTGCATGTTTAGTACACAGTGGTGAGGTAAGGTTTTTAAATAAATAAAAAATGTAAACAACAATGAGAGGGAGTTACTACATAAAAACACATTTAATTCTGCCATTTTTATTTACAAATTAATCAGCAGTAATGGACAAATTTAAAAGGCTTTCGATTTTATTATTTCTGTCTTTCTCTTCCAGTGACTGAATGTTGAATGGAACTCTTTAGCCATAAAGTCTAGAAGAGGCATGCAAGGGCTTCAAATAAATAACCAAATAAATAAACATATCTAACATTTTATTGGCGATCTGTTTTGTGCCTGAAGACCTCAGAGGTAATTTAGTGGAAAAATGGAAGAGGGGCAGATGTCAGCGCCGACAGCCGGGAATGGAGGTTTGTGAGCAGAGGACGTCATCAGGAGGATAAGCTTTCATATGTCTGGGTTAGGAGAGCTGCCTCGGAAATACTCCCCTCAATTTACAGACCTTTATTAAAATCACCACATTCTGTGCCCATCCCACAATGAGGCAGTTCCTCATCCTCCTCTCTCCTCTTCCTCACAGCATTCCTGACTACCCCCCTTACCACCCCCCAGTCTATGCTATCCGCAGTGTTCGGTGCCCATCCGGGCATGCGACCAGCCCAGCTACACCCCATTATGTGAGGGTGATATGTCCTTGTTTTACATGTGTAAAAACTATTTAAAAAATGTATTACTGTTCTGTAAAGATTTTAAAGAAAAGTAACCAGTAAAATAAAATATAAATAAGGATATTTTATTTATTTGGTGGTGGGGTTGGGGGGGGGGGGGGCACAACCAAGGGGGGAAACAATATACAATAGGTAATAGCTGCAGGGTATTTGAAAAGCTTAATTTCATGAAATTTTGATTAAC
>JAODKC010000043.1:14396250-14430435 GCA_026777985.1 Mormyrops attenuatus
TGATTGGTTGCTTAGATAATTGCATTAATGAGAAATTGAACAGGTGTTCCTAATAATCCTTTAGGTGAGTGTATTTTTGATGTATTCGGTGAATTTTTAAATGTAATTTTCTGTACACTCACAAACTTGAATAACAGTGTGATAATAAAGCAAAATATTATATATATTGTACACATATATATGACCTAATACTTATTTATTTAAATTCCTTTTGCAGGATCCCGTGAGTTATTTCAATCGTCCCGCACCCACAGACAGATCAATTACTCCCGCCCGCTCCTGCATTCAGAAATTAAAATCTGTCCCTTGCTGTACTCTATTGCTGTGGGTCCTGCGGGAGTTCTGTGTGAGTGCAGACCTCTATTACAAACAACACATTTACAAGCTGCTCAGCTTGCTGTTTTGAGTTCTTGATAAAACCTGCATGACGAAGCTAGCATTGCGAAATCATTTGTTGTGTGAGATGAAAAATAATTTAAAGGTTCTTGTTACAAAGTTGAAACAAAGTTATGATTATGCTAACATTGTGCCTAATCTGAAGTGGGACTATTACAGTTACATGCGGCAAATTGTTCTAGGAAACATTAAATGACAAAACTTACCACTTAGAAGCATTCATTTGCAACCCCTGAGCAACTGGCTATTCCTCAACTTCTAATTCCTCCTCTGATACAGGCTCAAACATATACGGTTGGATGCCTAAACACTCCATGTTTCACGTCACCTGTAGTGATCTATGTTGGTTCTGTGTGAGCCATCGCAGTGCCTCACTGTGAACCATCCAAAAAAATGGGCATGTAAAACCACTTCTGGACATTTTTCAACCAAACCAAGAATACATACCTTCTACTGTATGTAGGCACCAGAGAACAATTAGGAAAAAAATGCATTCTATAGCACCTTTAACAGCGCAATGCAGTAACGCAGGAAATTAGAAATGAAGTCCTGCCTCTAATATAAGCCTGCCTCCAATAAAGGTCTTTTATTTGTGCACCTTAGGTAAATAAAGGCCCTGGCCACTACTTAAGGAAATATGGCATTCCTTCAAACAGACTCCATGATAACTAGGGATGAGTTTCTCGAAGACTTCTTAACGCTACGTCGTTCGTTAGTTCTATCTTTTAACACAGAACTTACGAACGACGTAGCGTTAAGAAGGCTTCAGGAAACTCACCCTTGGTTATTAGTGGTTATTTCATTTTTGCCTGCACATTGCATGAAACAAATTTTTAGTCAGTTTTTTTTTAGTTTCCCATATGTCCCATGGCTGGATTTACTATAATCCAATGCATGGGTGAATAAAGAAAACATCCATCCTTAAGCGCACAGGGTCACAGGAAGAATATGGTGCACTCATATAGACAGGATCACATGCCATGGGCAAGCCTAACATCCGGAGGGGGGAACCAGAGTAGCAATGGAAAGTTACTTTGACACAATCAGAACCTACAGATACCAGGTGCACAGAGCTGAAGGCAGGAATCAGAGCAACAAAGTGAAGCACTAATACACCATGTCACCTCATGAAGAGGCCGGCTCTGCCCTTTATCCCCTCCTATATTTATACAGAATCCAAATACGAACTTATGAATATAATTACAACAAAACTGTCATATTTTCAAGTGTTGTCTTTCAACAAGGTCAGGAAATTTTCAGGACTTTTTTTCACCATTTTTTCAGTGTTGCACTTTATCATATTTCTCGTTGCACTCTGGAAAAACATATAATATTTCTATTTATAAATTTGCACTATATGAAATATTATTTTGTTCAACTTAAACTGTAGTTTTGTTTGTTAAACCCTGCAGCCTGGGAAAACCTATGAATATTAGCTGTGCAGTCATTCTGCTGAAAAGCGAAACATTCTTAAGGAAAATATATGTAAACTTTTAGCAGCAAAGTGTAACAGATGGCACAATTTCATCTATTAAGCAAGGTGGAAATGCTCAGACTGGGTAAGAGTCATTTCTTTACATAAATATTTCAGAGGTTTATAAGAGAAATAGTAGTACACACCCACATAGACCAGGACTGAGGACACAGCTTTACGCTCAATGGGAAAGAAGATCCAGTACCACAGAGATGTGTGGAGAGACGTACATAACTGGCATCAGTAAAACACCACATTCTTCTTCAGCTACAGACACACACCAATTGTCTTGGTCAGTACACGACAGCTGGTAGCATGCTCGCTTTGTAAAATTAGACATTTTTTCAAAACAGGCCTTATATATGAAGCAGTTTACCAGCATAGGTTTAGGCTACAATAGCATGTCTTTAGTCTATACTTTAGATAAGAACACACAACTTAACAAGGTCGACAGACAATTCAATACCTCAGGGCCTTATGACTGAAGCTTTTGCTGCCTTCGTTTATTTACATAATTTTAACAAAACTGCAGTGGGAGAAAATGTCCCAGCTTTTGTGAGCTATAATAAGTGCAGCCAGACCACCAGGCATGAGTCTCTCGGCACCTTCTATGATTTTGAAGTCTGAACTTAGACTGGAAGCCAATAAAGGGACAATAGCAGTGGTAATTGCATTTCCTCATTTCAAATGAAGCCCTTAGTACCCTTAGCATTTTGAATTTTCTACAAAATGGAACTTTTGGACTTCCTAAAAGGCGCAGCAAGAGCGTAGTTTCTGTAAGACGCAAAATAATTTAAGGTTTTTTGTGAATCACAAACACTAAACAATGGCCTTGTTTTAGCACTATTTAGAAAATGTAGTGAAAAACATTTTTACATATCTTTGTGTTTTGTTAAGGTTGTCTTGTCAGGATTAGAGTTTTCCCCACAGAAATGAAAGGAGAGTCCCCACAAAGATATAATTACAGACCTGTGTGGTTTTCTCCAGGTGCCTACTCCCGTCCAAACACATGCACATGGAATAACTGGAATCATTACATTGCCCGCAGTGTGTGACTGGGAATGTGACTGTGTTTGTGTTTGTGCCCTATGATGGACTGGCATCTCAGCTATGGTGCATCAGTGCCGGTCAACCCACTAGGCACACATACCAGATGAAATGAACATCTTGATATTTTAACTAGCCCAGCGACCCGGGCTGGGCTAAGTGGTTTGAAGATGGATGGATGGCTATTGTATCCGGCTGGTGGTCCAAATGACTGAAACGCAATGCATCCAGACATGTTGAGCGCAAACTCAAAAATCTTTAAAACAAAGTGAGCATAAATAGGGCACTACCCCATAGAGAAAGCATGAAAATTAAACCAAAGAAGCAGAGAAATGATACAAACAAAACAAAATTATATTCACTGGTTCAGGACTCATCATCATTTTGACTCTCGTTTCTTCTAATGCAACTGGAACTCATTAAAAAGGTGAATTTGCATGGGCCAGTATTAATTACTTTTTCAAATGGAATAAAAAAACTGATGAACCCATCCCTTGGTGTCACAGTGTGATCTGTATGTAAGGTTATTGAAGAACAAATTCAACTTTACGGCTTCCCATCTAAGCAGTTTCTTACCTGGATCTTGGGACAGTTATTGAGTAAAATATGCAGATCTCATTCTTCATCATTTCAAATTAAATCAATCGCGAAAAGCATTTATATAGCTTTATGCAGCATGACTAAGATCTTCATCTAAAGCAAGCAAGATGTATAATTTTGTATGTGTTTACTGTTTTAAAGGAGTGTTTAAGTTCAGTTCATTTCTGTTTGGATGAGTTCAGGTAAATTCTGTTTCATTTGCTTCCATATAAGCACCAATTTTTCCCCTAGCATTGCAGGCAGGCATGAAATTATCAGAATCGGTAATATGAGTGAAAATTTGTGACACGCAAAGCTGTCAACATTACATAACTGAGAAAATCATAGTGGGAAGGATAGCAAACTACTGTGGAAACATGAACAGGAAAGAACTGGAAATAATGAGGACAAGGGCAGGTTAATATGACAAACGCTGCTCAGTTGACTTGTGCTCTCAGGTTCGCTCCCAGAGGCAGGTCTCGAAGAGGCACTCAAATGTGCAGTGTGATGGGAAAAGGCCTCCTCCCATGTGACAGATGGGGTGTCGTTTCCGCCAGGGAGCGGTTCCACGCGCCAGCTGCGCCGCTTTGTTGTGGGGGCACAGAGAGAGCAGCAAGGGGGCTTTACTGCTTATCTATTCCTCATTTGAAACGTTTCACACTGGATTTTCCTGCTTGGCCCAGTGCACTGCTGGTGTCCCTGCACGCTGAACAGGAGCCTGGGACGGAGGAATGGGAGCCCCGCGCTAGTCTCATGGCTCCTGTGAGGGAGCAGGAGGAACGGGAGCCCCGCGCTAGTCTTATGGCTCCTGTGAGGGAGCAGGAGGAATGGGAGCCCCGCGCTAGTCTCATGGCTCCTGTGAGGGAGCGGGCTGCCTGTGCCTAAGGCACTGGCTCCATGGCCCAGTAGAGCAGACAAGCCACTAGACGATCGGGCTCGGCGTCACAGACATGTGATGCTGAGGAGAGCCAGTACCAGGTCATGGCTTACTGCTCTCTTGTTTTGGTGAATGATGGATTCCTACCATGACTGTTTGCTGCTTTGAGCCAGCTCATCAAAATATCAGTTACAAAACATTTTGATGCATTTACACCCCATATAGGTGTATATTTGTGAGATTGTGGAGTACATGGATTCTCTAGGGGGCCAAGGTCAGGAAACAAGCACTTTCAGGGCCCTGGTAATTGATAGTTGATAGCTAAGGGTATAAGCTAGCCCATTTTTTGTACAAAGGAAGGGTGTGACACACTGGAAGTTGGCTTGGCTGCTGTAGTATTGATGTTTCTCCAGAAGTAAGCCCCCAGTTCATCCTCCAGTTCCCATGTGGATAAGTTCACCCTCCCAAGAGATACAAATCATACATTACAGTATGATATTCTCAGTACCATAACAAAAGGTTAATTTTTAACAAGATACTAAATCCACCGGATCTCTTATAATATGTTATGAATAATTCACTCACATATTTATTTTTTATTCTGCATATTCACATGAGGATCAGAGTTGTTTTGAATAAAATGAATTATATATCACTTTAGAGAAGTAAATAAAGATGTCAGCCTTACTTTGCTTTCAGGTAAACGGTCTGCGTGTGTGGAATATCCATGTTCTCACTGAGTCGTCATGGGCTTTCCTCCAGGTACTCCAGTTACTCCCCACAATCCAAAAACTTGCTAAGGTGAGCTGGAGTTGCCAAATTGCCTGTAGCTGTGACTATAGGCAAAAAAAAGTGCTGGAAATCTCTTCATGACAAAATTGCTTTGGCTGAGCAACTAATTGATCGATTGATTGATTGATTGTATCAAAATGTTACAAAAGGGCAGATTTTCAAGGTAAGCCGGTGCCTCTCTCTGCCATAATAACTTGGGAATAATATCACATAGTATCCATAGACATCATGATTAAACACGACCCCATCTACATGGGGAATATAAAGCCTGGGATCATATGCATGTTTTATTTAATAGACTCTCGAGGAAAATTCACTGTAATCCTCTTCAATTTTGTTTGAAGGTCGGCCTGTATCGAGCACGCATCTCTTCACCACCTATTCCATTAACAGAGGGCTCTGGCGGAGAGTCGCTATTGCCTTTGGACGAGCTGCTTCTTCTTTGTTAATAAGCTGACGGCAAGCTTCTCTAAGCAGTTATTAAGATCAGTCTCACCGGTACAGCTGCACTGTGAGTACTACCTGTCCCCATTATGGCTCGTCACACCGGAAAGTGGAGAATTTTCCGAAAGCTGAACCTTTTGCCCTCAAACTGTAATCCTATAAGAAAGGGGTCTGCTTTACATCTCAATGCCACTCTACTAAGTCACTCTTCTACTCCTACGTCCAAGAATGATTAAATCAGTTGCTTAGCACCTGTATTTACTTGTGACTTATTTGGGCTTGCATGACTTATAATTCTCACGGCTTTTTTTACCCATTTACACAGCTGGATATTATTGAAATAACAAAGGGACCATGCATTAAAACAGAGGGACCCATCCTCAGAAATCATAAACCACTTGGCCACAAACACTGACAACCTATTAACACAGGAGAAGCCCAGCGCCCCCCTCCCCACCACCACACACACACACACACACACACACACACACACACACACACAAACACACACACTTAAGTATGTGCAGCTGAGTGGGAAATATATTACAGAGGAATATGAAACACAGCAGGATATGACATGACATTTACAGAATCATCTGACGAACAATAAGCACAAACACTTCAACAGGTTGCCTTGTGAAATATGGACCCTTCTAACATTGTTTTACAATAGAACCAACTTATTTGCACTCGATTTACCTAGGTTACAACAGGAAATGGCTCCATGTTACATGTGTAGCATTATGGTAATTTATTAAAATCTCTCATGAATCACTGTATTGACTGAAGTGCAAGAGAGCGTGTGATTTTTCAAAGTTATAATTTTTATATTTTGGAAAGAAAATTAGAAATCTCTGAAGTTGAACCCTAATTGAAGCATTTTTCTATGAAACATTGATCTTTCTCACACTGGCTTTACAACAAAATAAATGAAATAACAGAAGATAGATCACTAACGTTTAACATATGGCAGCTCATATTTTGCTCCAGAAACGCTGTACAGGTGCCATCTTAAAAAATGAAAAATAAAATGAAATGCGCTAACAATATACACAGAAATAACAATATGAATCCTTTTGATTCATTCACCCCTAACATACAGCTTACATGCCTCCCACTTTTATGGCATCATCACAGATTTTCGACTAGATATTTCATAATAATTCTGGCTTAAGGTCCATGATTCCTAGCCCTCCTCAGCTACCAGAAAGTGGCCGATGCACCTTTCAGCCTGCAGCTTCTGCTGAATTGCATCAGCAGACCATATTTCATTGTTCTTGCCTCTGGGGCCAGTGAACTTTCATAGTGTTTCACATTATTATATAAAGTGAAGCAAACAATGTTATCCGGAAATTGAGTACAAATGTTAACATGCACACGAACAACAAAAGCATTGCAGTAAAATGATTTCAGAATTGATTTTAATAATGACCAAGTTTCTGAATATGAAATTTTTATGTATTTATATTGTCTGTGCTACAGTACTGAGGTGTGTTGATTTGCTGTGATGGATTTCATTTTATTATCCTTTTGTCCTGATTGGTTGGCTTGATTGTTGTGGGAGGAACTGGGAAAAAATGTAGTCTTGGTGGGCATCTGTATTACTTTGTCATTATTTAATCCACTCTGTGAGTAATTTGTGTCCATCCAGTACATTCCTATTCCAGTAAATTTCAAATGTAGAGGCAACATCATCCAGCATAACCAAAACGTGGAGCCCACATGACCATAACACAAGTATGCGTACAGCCGTAGATACTTAGGTAATCATCACAATTTCCAGCCCTACATCAATACCACCTTATTTAGTCATTTGAGGGCCAGACTGCGCGTGATTTTGCATAATTTATTCGCTGAAAAACTTTTCATTCCAAAGCACCTAGCATAACATGCATTCTACATTGACACGTTCATAAGGCTGGATACACGGTGAAGCAATTCATGTTTTGTACTTTGCCAAAGGACATAACAGCAGTTCTGGGATTTAAACCTGAGTATGCTTGATCAAAAATCCATTTCCATTACTACACACCATAAATCCGCCTGTTTGCATTTAGCATGTGCTACATATGAGCTTGGTGTCTGCCAAGTGAACAAATCACTAAACAACCTTAAAAGTTATTCCAGGGATACATATTGTATTGTCTTAAATTTCACCTGTATTATTATTAGTCATCCATTTCCTGTAACTGCTTACCCAGTGCATGGTCACAATAAGCCTGGAGCAAACCCCTGAGCAGGGGCACCCCGGGACACACAGGAAACCAATTGCAAACACAGTTTCTGTTTACAGTGCAGTGCCACTGCGCACCCCTTATTGTTATTTGTTTTTTGTTTGTTTGTTTGTCTGTTTAATGATTGATTGACTGATTGATTGATTTATTGATTGACAGATTTTTTTTCGCATTAATATCAGAAATTCTGTGCAGTTTCCATAGGCTTCTTGCACGTAAAGTAATCTCTGGAGAGTCCGTACACAGTTTCTCCCCAGCTTAGCACATTTTTCCCACACTCTGAAATGTTCCAGTTTCATCAGGTAATTTGCTGACTTAAAACTGTCCGTCTCATGAATACATGCTCTCTGCATTTTGTAACGGTGTCCAAAGACCCATGCCTCCTGGGGAAGGCTCTGAATCACTGCCACTCTGGTGATGGTTTTTTCTACATCACTTTGCATGAAAGAGACTATAAATCTAATTTGAATTTTGGTTTTTTGAAATAGCATGTCTGGTCCTTCCATCCTTCCCCCACTTATCCCTTACAGGGTACGGGGGAGGCCAGTAGCTTATCCCAAGTAACCGAGCACAAGGGAGGGGTAACACGCAGGATGGGATGCCGATCCATCATAGGGCACATACATACAATTTATGAATTCCAATTTGCCTAATTGCATGTCTTAGAGCCGCAGAAGGAAATATGCAAACTCCATATGCACAGAGGGGAGGCAGATTTGAAACCGGCAGCCTGGGAGATGTGAGGCAACAGCTACCCCCTGGGTTTCTGTGCCACCTCCACTAGCATGTCCCCTGCCTCAAAACTCAATTTTACCCACCACCGGTGTTCCTGTCTTAAGCATTTGCAATATTTTCTGCCCTGCTGTGTGAAAACTCTTTCCACCTTCTGTGAATCAGTGGATTCCCTTAAAGATGAAGGGATGCTCCTCTTTTGACAAATGCTAAATATAAATTTATCTGACAGTGTTGCTCAGTAGAGAATCATTACAGTAACTGACTGGTGTTTCCCTTTAATTAACATACTTGGTAAATGAAGGGAGGGTTGGATAGTTAATTATACCTTTGGGGAAAATGCAGCTCCATTTCAGATACCTCAGTAGTCAATCAAAATGTCTCTAGGTTTTCAGCACCCAGCTGTTGCTTGCAAATAGCTCAACATTGTACAACTATATTCACACTCCATTCATGGAAGTTTTACTCAAAAATGTACTGAGGGCAGAAAGGAAAATGATTGGTTCAAGGAGATAACCAATCAGATTGTAGAGGAGGTGGGCCCAAGGAACTAGAGGAGGTGGGATTAACCAATCATTCGTCTTGGTCCCAACTCTTCTAGTTGCTTGGATCCACCTCCTCTACAATCTGATTGGTTATCTCCCTGAACCAATCATTTTTCCTTCCGCCCTCATAACAGTTTTGTGTAAGTAAAACTCCAATGAGCACATACCCCCCTTTCAAATCCTAACAATCATATATTTCTCCACAAAATATAAAAATGGAAACATGTTCCATTCATTTTTCAAAGATTTTGACCCAACCTACTTTTCTTCATTCCCCACTTAAATTCAAAACACTTAATCTCATAGATTCCTAAGGTTCTATTTATTGTCTTGTCCAAAGTCAATTTACAAAGTGCCTGTGAATGTTTAATCTGTTTCCCTTTCCATCCAAGCTGGACACACCATGAAGCACACGTTGCAAATATATAAAAAAATAATAAGTTGTTGCTGTATTTCAACCAAAAAGCCATTCATCTTGGGAGGCCTTGTGTCTTTGTTCGTGCGTAAACAAAGCAAGCTTCTGCCCAGAAAAGGCATCAAAGTAATTGTACCTTCTGTGTGGAATCAACCTTCAAGAAAAAGCCCTACGAAAGACTTCATGGTGTAACAATATTCTATTTTTGTTTGTAAAATGTTTCAGCAAATGCTGTGTGTCATGACTGTATGACAGAGATAAAAGAGTAAAATAAAACACAAACTATCATTTTTAATGGAAGGCTTATTTGAGAAATACATAATAGCAAAACCTTATCACTTCAACAAGGAGCAAAGAATTTTTACCCACTCATCAACTTCACAGATGCAACATATGAGGTATGAGTATTTTTGGGTTCCATAAAGTCCAGAAACAGGCTGAAGGGGGTGCTTTAGATAGAAAACAATGTAATACTGATCACATGACTGTCCAGACCATTTAACAGAGATTCCCTGAGCCATGCAAACAATGATGCGCTGGATGGTGAGAATCAGCATGGCCACCCTTCTCCATTCTTTTTTAATCCATCTTGAATACAAGTCCTGAAGAGTATTCAGTGGCATATGAGTACTAGACTGATCTTCAAGCAGAAAAGCCTCCAGTTCTTTGGGAAACCAACTTCATGCACAATAGTGATTATATCTGATGATTAAAAAGTTCATGGAAAGTGGTGGAGCCTATCTTGGTATTCATGAACCTACTCTTGTTTAGCTGTGTGTCCAGGGACCAGATCAGGCTCCAGTTCTCAGATGCAGAGGTGGCTACAGGATCTTCTAGAGGAGTTGGGCCGGTGTGTCAGTGTAACAGAAATGGCTGGCTTACTTCCTCTTGGCAATAATTTATTAAATTGTGATTGGTTAGCATTTCGCCACCCTTGTGATGCACTAAGTTTATGAGTAGGTGGGTCTAATGAAGGCATTACCATCTTGGGATAAGGGAATATCCCGAGGGAACAGTGTTTGCACCATAGGGTGAACTTGGTGCTATGAACTTTACTTCCTATTTCTATACGCCTAGATGACCACAAAGAGCAGTCATCATACATAAGATGGCTGGTCATGCCTTTACAGAACCCCTATATTGTGAGTTGATCCCGAACATAAACCCTTGGCATGTAGGAAGATTTTCTTATATGCCATCATGCTTTGTAAGACCACTTCCTTTGACACATTAAAGGGATTCAAATATGGATTGTATGCATGAATAGGTTTTTGACAAAATGCAGGCTTGCACAGCAAGCTAGAGGACCCTGCAGCTAATGGAAACTTCTAAATAAGTAGTAATTGAACTGGCACGGCGGTTGGAATATTAACCTTAAAAGCCGCATTTAACAGGCTTTTAATGAATGAACCAGTTGGACATGTCTTCTTCAGCAATTCATGAATAGTATGATTTTATCACTGTTTATGGCAAACTTTAATGGAAATGTCATTTATACTTGATTACCTTTAATAGTTAGGTCCTTGTTTTGTTAGTTGCCATTCCTTAATAAGACAGTAAGGTATATTTTGTAGTATTATTTTACGGCTCTTGAGATCTATTAGTATGAATATGCTTAATGAAAAAGATAAAGAATATCCTCAGGTTACCTTTTATTGATATAGCTCATAATTATGTGAAGGTAAGAATGGTCTGTAATTAAGGCTGGGGTCTATGTGGGACGACCAGCCTGGCTGCTGGAATGAAACGTGTGACACAACGTGTGAGATGAGGCAAGCAAGCCCTAACTTTACCTGAAGACGAACTCAAAATGAGGAAACCATTTGTCAAAGGCACATAAGAAGCAGCGCCTGTGAAAAGAAAGAAATCTGAGTTTTTAAACATCTTGCTCAAATTTGGGCGTACTGGGTGTTGAGGGCAGGGGCATCATAAAAGGCATAAAAGCAGGACGATTCCAAGGGCCCCTGGGTGACAGGGGCCTGAGACGATCTGGAACATAATTGGATTGTTCTGGGGTGGGGGATCAGAGGGTGAAGTCATTCGTTATAACAAGAGGAAACAGTGTTCGGATGGGACAACTTGACACAAACCCTCCAAGGACAGAAAACGCCCCACATGCCTCCATTAACAATTATTTTTTTCTCTTTCATTTGAAGTAAGGAGGAATCCAGAAGAAGCACAGCTGTGTGTACTGATCCACTAATGCTTTCCATTTCTGAATCCCTGTAAACTGACTAAACACAATACAGACTTTTTTGAATCATCCATAATGAGGAATGGACAGATATAATAATAATAATAATAATAATAATAATAATAATAATAATAATAATAATAATAATCCACCCACCCATTTTCTGAAACTGCTTGCCTTATTCAGGGTCACAACGGGCCCAGAGCTACAGGTGCAAGGCAGGGAGCAACCCAGGATAGGGTGCCAACCCTTTGCAGGGCACACATTATTATTATTATTATTATTATAATACTTTCTTGGGGAACTCTATATGTCATAAATGATTAAATTACTTTTAACTGTTTAATATGCACAAAGGCTGCAGGTCTCCATGTTTTAAAATGCATTAAATCTCAATCTTCCCTTGCACAGTGTTTCATTTTGATTTAAAACACAGAGATTTATTGCGTAACTGTGATGCTGATTGAAACAGATCATGGGTTAAAGGATCACTGTAGCGTGAGTGGTTTCAGATCCAGACAACAAAAAAAATTGACAAGAATATAATGAGATTGCTAAAACTGTTAGACTTTTTTTTAACATTTAACTTTTTTGCCCATTCAAGGATGCATAGGTTGCATTCTCACCAAAAGAGAATGATCCCATGATTCATTGCATCCCAAGTTTATTCTTCAGAGGCAAGTTAGCAAGACAGCTCTTGCCAAAACCACGAATACGAGCATTGCGTTCTTGGTACTGAAAAACACCCCATGTGTGCACATATGTGGATTGCACCAGGGCTTGACTTTCCTCCATAATATGGAGAACAGAGCTGAGACTGCAACATAATCAATATAATAAAGCCTATAAAAATCACGTCTCAGCATTCCAAATGATTCCAAAATAATAAAGATAGAAGCATATGCATATTACAAAGGTCAAACATGAAATACAACGACTGAAATTGAACAAAAAAATGGGTTAAAATAATATGAACAGGAAGATATTTTTATATTTTGTTTAGTCACTGTCTACTTTGAAAGTTTATTAGTTAAATAGCAAAGACAAGATATGGTTATTTGTGCAGAACATTTGACATGGATGCGATTGAAAGTATTTTATGGAGATCAAACAATACAGAATAGCATTATACAGTAAGAATGACATGTGAACTCGACCCGGAAGGTTCCCTGTTGGCTATGGGGATCTAACCAGGAACTTTCGTGGTGTAAGGCGATAGCATACACCACTGTACTATCATGCCACTGTACTAAGCACTTGTAACATTTACGTAATTTAAGCATTTAGTCTGTTCTACAATTAGTCTAGTCTACAATTCATTGCCAAGCCAACTCCCTGGCTGTATTTATGGCCACACTATAGCCGTATTTTTTAGCTATTACAACTTTGCATTTTTCATACAGCTCCATCAGCAGCGTTTGTTCTGCGATGGAAAAAAACAAAACACCGTTCTCGTTTTACACGCTTTCTGACTCATTTGATCCATCTATCGTTCATCCATTCATCTGGGCTTCTTAAATATTTCGGGTGTGCGAAAGAAGCAAAAAAGCATTCCAAAAGCAAAAAAAAAATTCAAAAGCAAAGAAAAACATTCCAGAAGCTAAACAAATTAGAGAAGAAGGAAAAAATGATTTTATTCGACTTTTTTGATATTTGGAATTCATATTTTCATTCTGATACTTAGTAATTTGCTTGCGGTTTTCAAAATTTTGATTAATACTTTTGGCACAAAATTAACTCCATAGACTACAATGCTAACCACCATGACACGCTAAACTGGAAATTTTTAATTTTCCCCTCATGCACTTATGCAGTTACATTTTACATGCCTCAGTCATTAGTCATATGTCTTTATTACTAATTACTTTCAGCCGTACTCCTAATGACATGTTATTTGTCATCCTATAAATATGCACATGGTTACTTATGTAAGGAAAGTGATAAAATAATAAAAACAAAACAATCCATCCAGGGTCACAGAATAAAATAAGATGTCATTAATTAAGGTATGCAGGGTTGTGCTTAATATAATAAATTAAAATTAATAATGCCAAAAATAATGCAACCCACTCTTTCGTATGAGCTACATAACAATGAATTAATAATGATTTCTTTTTCACAGCATAATCACACAGGATGTGTCCCATTAACATGGACATTTTTCTTCCTTTTTTCATTTGTGGTTTGGAATGTATGGCATCAATGTTTCAAGAATGTTTCATTCTTGGCACACAAATTCGGTACAGCTCCAGGGATGTCAGCCGAAATCTGACGCCCGTGCTGTTTCCCCTACACAGCTTCCGCCAGGCGCTCAGATTTTCTCTATGTTTTTCAAAATGCAGGGCAGGGGACTGTAAATTACCCAGTATGTGTAACCAAGTAGGGAAAAAAGGTGTCCAGGTCCCGTCACATGACTTGCATTTCCCATGATGCAGTCTGGATAACCACAACCCCTAGTTCATTAAGCCATTTTGGGTAACAAATTTAATATATGTTATATGCGTATAACATGTACTCAGATAGCTACAAAAGTTACATTTGTGTTGGTGTAATACTATTGTAGTAGATAGCACATTAATTATGCAGCCTGTTTTGCAAATTTATATGCCTTTCGGTATTTCAGGGGGAATGTGGAGGGCATGGCCGGGGGGGCCGGGGGGGCTTGTTAAGCAAACATCACACCTGCAGCTGCGAGTTAAGTGCCTGCTTCTGCCCCGCAATGGGAAAGGTGGCTGGGGACCTGATCCAGCAGACTGTGGATGCCCCAGCTGTAAAGACTAGTGAAGAAAGAAATGAAGCTGGGATCCATCACCCATCACCGGCTCTCAGAACATGATATTCCCCAACCACTTTGAGTTGTGAAGACTTCTGTCTATCACTAGCAAAAATCAATTTGCTAGATGCCCCATTTTGCTTTTATTGGTTCACACAGGAGGAAGCCCTAACTGCTCGACTGATGCCCATAAATTATGTTTTCACTTCCAAGCAGTGTCTGGCATCACTGTCTCATATCTGTCAAGGTTGGCTGTGTCAGTATGGAATGAGGCATGTGCACATATGTTTCAAACGTGTCATGTAGGCTTTGAAGCAACACACAGGCTGGTGAGTGAAATGGTAAAAAGCTCAACGTAATGAATTACACTCTCAGATAAAGGCGTGTGCACAATTATGACAATATGGTAAATGCAGACCTTCGACCATACATCTTTTTTACATAACTACTTATCCAATGCATGGACAATCTTTAAACTGCAACCCACCTAGACATTCAGAAAATATGCAACAAATTCCATCCACCAATCCATCGTCAGTTCTACATCTCCAGTACAGGGTCGTGGTGAGTCTATCACAGAATCCCACGGCATTACTATTCAGAAAGGGGACCCCTAAACAGCCCACATTTTTTCTACCTGTCCCCCCCACCCCAAGAAAATCTTGGACTGATCCATCAGATTGCAGACCATGAGTTAAATATGGCCTTTCTCATTGGTAAATTGAAGCGGTCACATCAGTGTAACATGAGCGTTTGATTACTGTTTTGGATAATTTATTTTTTTAGTATTATGAGTTAGATTGGGCTTTGGTCATATTATTATATGATATTATGTTTCAGTGGTAACTCTGACTATGGATTAAACACTTACAGCCAATGTCCATGCATGCTTGCAATAAGACATCAGCAGGCTTCACAAATTAGCCAAGAATGTCAACATTTTGGACCCAAGACTGAAGAGACCCACAGCTAAACACAGACAGGTGAAGGTTAAAGGAGCATGAGTGAGGAAGCAAAGCAGGGACCCTGTACCCTATCCCGAAGCCTAACCCCAAAGCAGGTTCACTGGAGTGTTTGAGGAGCACCATGGACATTTGAAGGTGTTCCTGGGTGTGAGGTTGCTGCTGCTCTCTTCAGCTAGGTGCTCAAACTCAGTTGGTTAGCAGCAGTCAACAATGACGGGCTAAACACGGGGAGTCAACACCTACAGTGGCCTCCATAATGTTTGGGACAAAGACATTTTTCCTTACCCCTCTGCTCCTCAGTTTAAAATATCAAAACAAACAATTCAGAGATGATTAAAGTACACATTCCAGAATTTAATTTAAAGTTATTTGCATACATTTCAGTTTCATCATGTAGGAATGGCAACACCATTTATTACATAGTCCCCCTCATTTCAGGGCACCATAATATTTTTGGACATAGCAATGGTAGGTATTTTAAAGCAGTCATGTTTAGTACTGTGTTGTAAATAAAGTAAAAATATGTCTTTGTCCCAGGGGGATTTCTAGCTATTGAAAAGATCAGAGGCTAAGTCACGTCTACCTGGAGCTTGATGTTTTTTCTTGTTTGGAGGAATTCTGGCGTCAGGGCTATAGGCTTAAAATACACGGGGCTATAGCCCCGAGTGATCGGACCTAACGACGCCCATGCTTTGTCCCAAAAATTATAAAGGGCACTGTGGCTTAGGAACCACCATTTGAGCCACGTAGCCCAGAGGCACTGTAAAGGGGGATGATTCCAAGGGATGCTGAACGACCCTAAAAGATTTGGAACAAAACTGGATTGTTCTGGGTTGGGGGCCCAATATGATATGCTTTCGTGGGGCCCAAAATCTCTAACAGCGCCCCTGCAGCGGTCTCACCCATAAACTCAAGCAAAACCAAAATGATACGGAAAAATGGCAGGTGTCAGCTCACAGTTGCTCAAGATGCCTCGTCACGTAGATGCGTCTACCTAGGGCACTCTCTTCAGGTCTGGGAATTCGTCATCACCACGGCTCTCTGTGGAGAAGAGGACAGCTGTTACTACCAGCTTCGCACCCTCAGACAGGGCTGCCAGCAATACTTCTGCTGCCGTCTCTTATTCCCCTGTTAACAAGGAGCTTGCCGGCAGGTGTGCATATTTGGGACAGCTCCCGTCGCTGGTGGCCTGAAGTTTCAGATCCTGGCTGTAGAGACGTTCTCCTGCAACCTGGCTGCTGAGTCCAAACTGAAGCCTTCTCTGCCCCACTATATCTTACCTTAAAACTGAACAATAATGCCCTTTGGCCGGCACCTTTTTGCCAGAAATTGTTACGATTAAATGCAACGAGAGTTCCAGATCCCCCCAGAGTCATGCATCCTTCCATGTTCCATCTGTCGTTTATCCAATTCAGAGTCACTGAAAGCCAGAAGGCACTGGGCATTAGGCAGGGCACTGGATTTAATTAATAACATTTAATTAAAGCTAAAGGAAAAAAATCTACATTTTGTGCACTGAAACATTGCTGTTTTTCTTTTATTATCTCTAGATATGTCCTTAAAGCTCAAAGCAAACGGTATGATAGCAATATCCAAATCCAATCCACTACGGCCTCTGGCTGATTACAAAAAATTTTATTCAGTTATTGTATGTCTTGTATGTTTGGCTGGCCAGCACAAAATATCTTACATTAACCCCTATATTGGTACGTCTGTATCTAAAGAGCTCCTCGCCTGTGGCCCCATCTGTGATGATTTAGCATGCAGCACGCTCTGTCGACTTATCTGCGATCATCGCATTGTTTTGGCTGGTGGCCTCTGTACTATGCCTCTACCTAACACGTGCCTCTTACAGGTTTTAATCCCCGTCAAACATCAGTAAGGAATATCCATCATAGGCCTACTTACCCCGAGGCTCGTTTAATCACGGGAAATTGCTTTGTGACATTGCCGGTGGTTCTTTATATGCATGTTCCCATGTCTTTTTCTGCTGACATATCCTGAATATAACTTGGGCTGCGTTGGTGTGCTGGATGTAAAACTTGGTTTATATTTGACTGGAAGTTTTAATACAAAAGAAAGAAAGAAAGAAAGAAAGAAAGATAGATAGATAGATAGATAGAAAGACATCCTTCATGAATACCATATGATTAATGGTTACAATGCAGGCTGAATTCCAAAAAAGGCAATCAGAAGCTATTCATCAGCTTCTTGGTATTCACTCTACATTTTAAGTCACCTCTATAATTTGCTGTGAACAAAATATATCCAGTCAGCAGTAATGTACACACATAATCATATTTCACCCATTTGAAAAATGCATAGATTAAAAACCCGAAAGTTGCCAGATAAAATCTCCAGAGAGGCCCTGCTGTGTTACCCTTCAGCAAGACATCTAGTCTAAACTGCTCCAGTATGAAACTGCCAAGAAAAATCTATTGTTAACGAGGATAATTTTTGCAAATTTAAAGTACATTTCATGCTGTAATAACTTAATATTATGAGTCATTATTAAAGAAGCAGCTCTGTGTCTGGGGTATAGATATTCCCCTCTGTGCTTTAGATTCTACCCACAGTCCAAACAAACCACGCTCAGGTGATTATAATCTATGCTGGTCAGTGTGAATTAGGGCGTACTCAGACTCAGTCCCGTTGCTGGTTACCATGCCCAAGCACAACTGCCCCCCTTCCCCACTCCCCCACTGGTCTGCGATCACATTATGCTTAACGTTCCAAGCCCAAGCTCCCTTTTGTTATCACCATGCGACTACTTGTGTTGAAGTAAAACATCGGAAGAAAAGCACTTTCCCACAGCATAATGGAGTTCATGATTAATGTCTTTATTTCGTGCCTTATTTGGAGTCATTTTGGCTTCGATGAGCCCTCTTACAGATTTATCAAGTATGCAACTCAGCAATATTCATTTAATTGTGCTGCATGTTTAAGAAGATCTTTACAGAGGCAGCTGACATTAAGGGAAGAATTTGCAGCATCTGTGTTGCATCGAGTTGATCCTGGATTCTCTCATCAGCCCAAATTTCCAGCAAACACTGCACCTCTGCTGTAGAGCAAAGTAACCCCTATGTCACTATGTTTGTTAAATGGCCAATTGCATCACTGATGTTATGTCTGAGTTCTGGTTTCGGGCACGGTTAACGGTCGGAGTAGATTGAGGAGGTGGCCCCTGCACAGTATGTAGCAAATGCATTAGTCAACCAAACTGCACTTTGGGGGTCAATCGTGCTTGGGCATAGTACGGGCACCCTAGTGTGAGTACACCCTTCTTGTGAGAATACTATGTGTTTGAGTCCTACAATGGAACGGTGTCTAATTCAAAAGTTTTTCTGTACCAATCCTGGCAGTACTGGAATGGGTAAGAGCATTGATTATTGCATCTCATGTCAGACATCACTGACTATGCGTTACTCTCAGGTATGAGAGTACTGCCTTGAAGTCTGTCTCCTACATAAACACATGAGTCATGTGTTACTTTTTAATCTTTTTGCAATTTCTCTCATCTGTCTTGGCAAATGTCTCCCAGTCGTCACATCTCTTGCCTCATTTACTTTCTTCACGATATTCCCACCTTTTTGTTGTATTTCAGGAACACAATTCAGTTTTACTATGTACCACATCCCAGGGATTTGAGGGTAATGCAAAAAACTGTTTCTCTTTCAGCTCAACTTATTAATGATTATACTTTTTAAAGGTTGTAATACACATGCAAAATCAAAGCAAGTGCTGGGGCCATTCCCAGAAACACTGTGAGGAAAGATTAAATGATCACTGACATCTATTGCAGCTGTCCCTGGTATTTGGAGGAAAGATTCATTCGTAATGAGACAATCGGTTTGAATAAAAATGCCACTCAAGCAAGAAAACATGAAATGGATTTTGCCTCAAAGTTTAGTACAGTTTAAAAAGTACTTTCCCCATTCGAAGACATAAGCATTTGGCAAGTCTATTTATAGGCAGTGTTCTTATAAAATGTTCTTATGCAGCCTCAGATGCATCAGATTCCCATCCGTGGTTGTTTTTTTGTACTTTGCATATTCATTATAATCATGCTGGAGTATCTAAGCTGCCCCTAACATGTGAATGCGTGTCCTACAATGGACTGGTGTCCACTTTTGTGTATCCCGTGCTTCACAGGATAGGGTCCAAGTAGTAATGGAAGATGGGTGTATATTTACATGCACATACATAAATCATCAAATAAACAGTATGTATACGCCCTTGACTCATTACAAATCAAACCGAAGTGCTCTCTCTTTGGCATTTTTAATCTCCTAATTACCTCACAAATATAAAAGCAAGACTGTGACAAAAGCAAAGTCATGGTCCTCTGTACCTCATGTAGCCAACATACTGTAATGTCACTGCATGACACGGACTCGATGCGCACTGACACTTGTGCTGCACCAAATCGACAATGGTAGTGCAATCCCAATCCCAATCCCAATCCCAATCCCAATCCTAGCAAAGTTCCAGGCAGCGGAGGAGTCAAAAAGAGGGCAGGAGTGGGGGGTCAATTAGAGGAGGCGGGACCAAGACATTTGATTGGTTGGTCCCGCCTCCTCTAGCTGCTCAGACCCACCTCTACTACAATCTGATTGGTTATCTTTCAGAACTAATCATTTTTCTTTCTGCCCTTAGAACATTTTTGTGTAAGTAAAACTCCCACGAGCTCAATCCAGTAGCCCTTGGACAGAACCAGCAGTCCTCTTGAAGGACGGCTGCTGGTAATTTTCTGTGGACTATCACTGCCTGGAGTCCTACCTGGAACACCAGTGATGCTCTCAATACCATTACTGGGTAAGTTTGGTTCTGATCCATTGACCTGGCCATGGATATTGGCAGGTGGTGTTTATTCCAGAGGTCTAGGAGGAGACAGCATTAACCTTGGGACAGAGTCCCAACCTTCAAGCAGATGATGGAGCAGGGGCTCACTAGTATAACAGTACTGGTGCGGGGCTATGACTTCAGCAGCGTTTTGGCTAACCTGAAGCTGAATGCTGCTAAGTGGAGCCTCCACTAATCCTCCTCAAGCTCTAGGAGCATGTGGAATTGTAACAGATCCTAAAAACATTGCCATGGTATGTAACTAGCTAAGACTGTGGATCCTTGGGCAACTATCAGAGATAGATATGAGCAGAAACCTCAGATTGAAATATTTACAGGACACAGCATCTGGAGCAACGTCTACAGCAGCAACATCTAGAGGCAGCCCAGGCATTTACCAAAGAGCATCTTAGCAGTGCTGGGACTCACCAGAAGCACCTACAACATATATTGCAAAGGCAACCCCCTCAGTGTTGGGGACATGTCTGCCTCATCAGTCTGCAGTGCAAAAACTATGCTGAAAATGTTTTGAGAATTGGGTGGGACCTTGGGCTGTGATGAGCCAACTGTCAGAATTGGTCTACTGGGTTTGCACTGGAGTAAGGTGGCAAATGGTGGTGATGCAACGGGACCAGTCGGCATTGTACCACCCCTAGGACCTGACCATAACTACGCTTAACCTGGGGACTGGCTGTTGCACCCAGTAGACACTGAGGATAAGCAAGAGCCCTGGTGAGCAGAGGAGAGGCCTCCAGAGAAGTCACCAGCGACTACTTGAGAACTTGCAGGACTTTGTGGTGCACCAGGGACTGTGAGGTAGAGAGTTGTTCAGGCACTTTGGGATGTCAGGATGGTTGACCCTTGGATGGGATGCTGTGTAAGAAGAGTGACATCATATCAACACTAAACTGTCCAAACAGAGGCATCCAGTCTCTTTTTGTACAGTTTGACTTGTTACAGTATAATGAGTTTTAATATGCTTTGCATCCTTCCCCCATGTGGCTCAATTTAGTTGAAATTTATTTGTATTTAGTTTCTACTTGCCTTGTGATTCTGTCCATACCCCACTGTACACTTCCCCCATTACTCATTGCTAGCATCATGGCTTCAGAAGTGGCTAGTCATGTTAACATAAAAGCATTATCCACACACAGTCTGTGTCTCAGTCTCAAGCTTTGCTTGCTAGCATCATAATACAAAAATAACAGAATCACCTATAGTTTATCTCCATCACTCAGGTACACAGAGCGTAAACAGCAGACAACAGCAAAGAAACAAAACCTATAAATCAGAACATAATTATAGCTTAAATGTAATGGTTACATTATAGCATGTCACCCCATTAGTTCTTTACTCAGCTATGGACACGCACTTCCACCATATGCATTAGAGTGCCATGAGCTATTTTGTCATCACATCTATCTCTATAAATATTTTTAGCGGGTATTTTCAGTCGGCTCGCAAGTGAACCTCTGAAGTGTCCCAGGAAGCATGATAGATCTCTGACGTGATGCGATGGCATGTGACAGCCAGTCCGCGTTCACCCAGAACTCACCTCTCCTGAGCATTTAATCGAGGAAAGACTAGAGTTCAGGTCATCTTACTTTAAAAATGTAACACTGGATCGCACTCAAAAATAGGAATCCTCTCCTATAAATGCAGACATACAAACTCACCGATTCTTAACATCTTAAAAAAACTTCTGTGAAACTAAGCTAGGCGCTACCCTTTCCAAGACATCCTTGAAGCATACATGTGGTTATTTGCATAACAAAATTAATCGAAAACCTATTAAATCCATTCTTAAAAACGTTGCTTGGGATCTTAATACGCCATGACATTGCACTTTCCTTATTCGCTTATGGATTTATTATTGCTTAAATTATATTATGATCACCATATTTACAATGGAAAATATTAACCAAAAGGTAAAACAGCATATGGCGTGCTCCTCCCCCGAGCATCCACATATTGGAAAAAAATAATCGTAAATTACCATATTGGGTAACGGCACTGAGCACCGCTTACGGAACCAGTGTGAAGGTTCATGCGACTGCTCCTTCAGAGATAATTCACCCTGTACGGCTCACTCCTGCTGATATTAATCAGAGCATGATAGCAGGATACACAAGAGGTCCACACTTCGCTGAGCAAGTGCTGATGCAGAGGTGAGATATAATTATATAGCTGCTCCGTATTGCCTCCTGTCCCCTATAAACGCCACAAAAAGAAGAAGTGAGGTCTTCGTAAGTGACACCGAGCTGGCTGCTCTTCCTTGCGTCTGCCTTGAGTTCCAGAGGGGCACCTGAAAGCAGTCTTAGATGAGTACCTGTTTATCTACTAGTGACCTTGGCCCACTTTTTGGCTCAGAAGCACGTTGCATGGTTTCCCAGTGCATTCTGGGTAAAAACACTTACTAGGGACGAGAAAGTGAAAAACCAAACATTTGTATTGCTCACTGAAACAAGTAACAGGTGGGCTGAATCAACACAAGACTCCCAGTCACCTGAGTCTCCCGAGACAGCCGTGCCCCCATCTGACTCAGACTTAATGAACACATTATTCTTACTGCTCTGTAGGATCCCACCCAGCTTGTAAGGATTTCAAGTATCAGTGCTGATAAACCTGGAATATACTGTAGTTTTTTTAAGAGCTCAAGAGTGATACGCTTGACATCACATGAATCACTTCGTAATGTAAATTCTGTAAGATGATGCAGTGTGGGAGTGAAATGTTTCAAAAATATATAAATAATATAAACAGACACTGCTGGAAATGGAGCACACTGTATGCTGGTTTGAGGCGCTGTCACATTGGGTCTGATGCCTGGTTTGTTACTGGCAATAAATAATACTTGTTTTAATCTTAGTTATGCTATCAATGCTATCTTTTGCCATTGGTTTTGGTGACTGCTCCATGTTTCACTGTCATCATGACCGTGTAATTGGTCGAAGGCTCAGAAGATACCTGCAGAAGCAGTTATGGAGGCGCTGTTGTATAAGCCTGGCAGAGGAGGGAATCACTGTATTGTGACAGAAACCTTGACTTCTTTTTGGTGATTCAGCTATTACAAGCAATGCAAAGGCACCTTTGGATTAACAGACTCTTCCCTTAGCCACTGCGCCATCTACTGAATAACATTCGGTTTCAGGTAATGTTCCAAAGATCCAGAGTTCCATCAACACACGAATTAACCTGTTAACACATCACTGTGTTCCACTGCCACGCACATGTTCGGATAAATGATTGACTAACTCCACCATATGTGACTGAGGGGTATTAGGCACACCAAGCAATGCCAGAAGCTTCCGTGCCAGTAGCCCATGTGACAGCAGACGCCCGGTCCGAAGAAGCCGAGATTGCTGAGTCAATGCCAAGAGTCTGATGAGCATCACAGACTGGGGAAGCCTTTCAGAGTTGCTATCGGAAATTCAGGAACACCAGCCCCACCCCCTCAAGAGAGAGTAGGTTTCCTATGGGCTTCCCAGCTCCAGGTGACTCACGTCTCCTCCTGTAGCAACAATAACCACCGTGCTCCTCCTTGCTGTCTTAAATACCCAACTCTCAGCACGGAGCTTGTGAGGTATGCCAAAGGAGCCACAAACAGAGCACCGAATGAAAAATGAAACTTGTCAGCTGGTCCAATTATTTCTATCTAGCGTCTCTTCCTCGCCCCGCAGAGTAGCGCAAAGGGACGACTTTGGGCTGTCAGATGCAGGCTGTGGGCAGATACCACAGATCAGGCAACACCTTCTAAAGCTGAACTTGTTTTTTTGGATGCACTCGCATGTGCTGCAAAAATGTCTGGCAATTAATAGCATAAGTGACATATTAAAAATTAAATTCTTGTAGAAATGTTCACAGGTTACCCCGGACTTCATTCATCAATGGAAAAAAAAAAGATTTAGTTCAATTGCTTATTCGGAGAGAGGTTGAAGTTTGTCAAGTCTCTCCTGAGATAAACAAGGCACACACAAGACAGGACACCTCTCTCTCACAGGACACACCCCTACACAGGACGACTCATTCTTACGGGGCACGCCCTAAACAGGACGCCTCCCTCTCACTGGGCACGCCCCAGGACAGGATGCCTCTCTCTCACAGGACACACCCCTACACTGGACGCCTCACCCTTACTGGGCACGCCCCAGGACAGGACGCCTCTCTCTCACAGGGCACGCCCCAGGACAGGACGCCACTATCACAGGACACGCCCCAGGACAGGACGCCTCTCTCTCACAGGACACACCCCTACACAGGACGCCTCACTCTTACGGGGCACGCCCCAGGACAGGACGGCTCTCTCTCACAGGGCACGCCCCAGGACAGGACGGCTCTGTCTCACAGGGTACGCCCCAGGACAGGACGCTTCTCTCTCACAGGGCATGCCCCAGGACAGGATGCCTCTCTCTCACGGGGCACGCCCTAGGACAGGACGCCTCTCTCTCACAGGACACACCCCTACACAGGATTCCTCTCTCCCTCAGGGCACGCCCCAGGACAGGATGCCTCTCTCTCACGGGGCACGCCCCAGGACAGAACGCCTCTCTATCACGGGACACACACCTACACAGGATTCCTCTCTCCCTCAGGGCAAGCCCCAGGGTGGGATGCCTCTCTCTCACAGGGCACGCCCCAGGACAGGATGCCTCTCTCTCACGGGGCACACCCTCACTACAGGGACCCTAATGTACTATATGTATTAAATCATGGAAATTAGAGTAACAGTAAGATTTTTCACGAAATTGTCTAGGTTAGTTTTTTTTAATCACCCATGTAACTGTTTTCACTACAGTTAGGTTGACATGTATGAAGGTGTGATGCCACAGTTGCTGTCTATATTACCTAGAATCAATTCCTAAGCTTCTCCTGTAATATAGAAGGCCCATGGTGTTTGAATATTAGGTCCCCCTTGTCATTTAGAGATGCTTAATTAAGTGTTTCGCAGTTTGCAGCTTAGACCACACAGTGTCACACATCACCTGTGGTCTAAGTGAGCTAAATCTCCCCATAGATTGTTTTTTTGGGATCTAGAAGCACGATTTTCATGTGTATGTGTCAAGAGGATAATGAGAGAGAATATGTCTGCTTTATGTGGGTCACAAGGCTGCATGTCCCACTTCTGCTTGGAGGAATCCAGTCCCAGCAAAACGAGTGCTTTTCATTGCTTTTGGTAAAAAAGTAGAACATAGCCCGTAGAAGGAGAAGGGGGGGGGGGAGTCTGCTTGAGAAGTTATGCGAAGAAACAATTTCTCTAACTTTCTCAAGGTGACATTTAAAGTAGAATCAAATGTCTGTTTAAAAGTGTCTTTTTCACTCCACGATCCAATTAAACAGGACATAAAAAAATCCATATTTTCCGTCTGTCTAAAAAAGTCTTCAGTGTGCCAAATCTGAGGTCAGCACAATTTTAAGGCAATTTCCCAAGTGGCTCTATTAGCTTAATAAGAAGTGGTTTCTGATTTCTGATTTCATTCAGAAAGATGAACAAAAAGTGTACAGTCCATTGCAGTATAAAGATAGTATATTTAATAATTGGGATTGTCTTTTAAATCTCTAAAGTAATCATAAAATCCCCCAGTCCTCAGACAAACTGAAAATACTAAGCTTTGGATGTAACATAGCTTCTAAATCTAAAGCCATATTAATAGATCCTTGTAAACAAGCTTTAAAGCCTATTACTGCTCTTGAAATGATTCCAACACAGCTATTGCAGTAAAAAAACGTTTAGTGTCAGCAGGCAAATTGCCAGTGTGAGACCCAGGTGAAAGAGGGGCTAGTGTACATCACATAGGTACAAATTAAACTAGAATGTGTACTTTTGAACGCCCTGATTTTCACACGTATTCTGACGCGTCTTCAGGAAAATCAGAGGATCCTTGTAGTAGGTTATAGGTTCGGGTCAATATTTATGCATTACAAATATACAAAAAAAAATATGTTTATTTTTGTTTCTTTGCATTAACTAAAGGAGGTTCAATTGCAACTTTTTATTTTCAGCAAAAAATCTGTGAATAAAGAAACAGAATCGGCCTGTGCCTGGATCTGGCGCTGATTCTGCCTGAATGATGTGTCCATTATTGCTGAGCAGTTCTGGAGAAGAATTCTTGCCTCACTTTAATAATTAACAATGGAATTAATAATTTAATGATCAAGGGGGAGAATGTGGGTAAAATAGTTGCCTCATAATTTCTTGGTTGCAGCCTACGTTTGATTCCTGGACCTGAGAGTGGAGATTTCACCTCCTTGCCATGTTTGTATCGGTTTCTTCCAGCCACTCCAAATTACTCACACAGTCCCAGGACATTTGGACCGGCGTCTCAAAGTTTCCCGGTGAGTATGTTTCCTGTGATGGACTGACGTCCTCATTCCCTGTGCTTCCTTGTATATTTCCCAGGCTCGCCACAACCCTACATGAGAAAACCGTTATGGGATATAGATGGCATGTAATAATCGTCTGAAGCATGTTCTAGTAGGCAAGTCCAAATCATTGAAGCGCTGTCATCCACCAGACAGCCCATGTGATAGGTTGCACACATTAGTGGGAATTATGCTCCTCTTTATTCGAGCGCTCTCCCACTGAGTGCCACACCAATACATCACAGCTGGCTGTGTATCGATTTCCTCCCTAACAGATGTGATTCCTCGGCCCTCCTCAGAGGGAGTGAGAAGCTCCAGCCCAGTTGGAGGTCACTGCATGTTTTTCACGGGGTGGTGAAGGTGCCAAGACAGGTGTATTGAAAGGATGATTTCAGCTGTCAACAGCTGTTTCTAGTCACTCTGAAGGCGACCTGTGAGTTTGCTCGTAAGGATGCCTTGCTGTGGTTTAGCAGTAGTTTTGGCCATGTGATGCTAGCTGAGCTACAGAAAATAGGCAAGAGGATGCAACTGTCTCATTAAACGCCAGCACCAATGTAATAAGGTACAGTAGATAAGTAAATCCTAGTGATTCCACAGCACTGCAAAAATACATCCACGTTTCCAGTGCTTACTCTAGTTTTGGTCATGGGGGCAACATTGTAAAGAATTGTAATAAATGTGTTTTATTATATTTCTTACCACTTGGCCACGCATTTCTGTTTGGCTTTGTTTATATTATCCATTCAATAACGTCGAATATCCGTTTGGCATACATTGTTGGCATCCTGTTCATATTGTCATCCATCTGTACTCTTATACATGCTCATGCACCCACAATGTCAGGTTTCTCATATAACAAGCAAAGGGGAATACGGTCAGAAATGGCAGGTCGTCAACAGGTCATCATCACATGCATGTTTTTTTTCCATCTTGTTTACATTTTTTATGTGCATCATCAGTTTGCATCACCATCCAGTACAATGATGGCAGTTCATAGTAGAGCACAAACTCACACTTTATAGGTAGCCTAGAGGTTCCAGTTCACATGCCAAAGTTAAACAGGGTACCCGGAAGTGAACAGTGAGAACATGCTAACTGCATACCTTCCAGTCAAGGGCAGGGATCAAATCTGCGGCGTCAAATCTCTGAGGCCGTAGTACTAACACCACCCTTCATCAATACTGCAGGACGGAGATGGGAAATGCGGAGAGTTCAGGTTGTACTAGACCATATCAAGCAGCGTTGCACGCTACTTCAACAAAGTGCTTTCAAATCTGCTGTCGTGGGAATGTTAACAAAAAGTCTGTTTCAGCTTTTTGTGATAAATGCATCGTATGTTGGAGATCCAAGGTGCGAGCCAGGCTTTTGCTTTGGGTTCTTGCCCGAAAAGTAATTTACACCAGAACACAGTGTACAAGTCAGAAGAATATTTCGCGTTATTACCTTATATCTTGCACCAGCGACATACTGAATTCCTTTCTGGAGATGGCCATGCACAATCAGAACGTAATAGCTTTTAATTGTTATCTGCAGTTCAGGCCTCAGGCTCTAATGCAGAGACCACAAGGGTCAAACGGACACCACAAGGGTCAGAGCTATTCTAAGGGTTTATTGTGTAAGAACCCAATTAAACTAGACCTAGATCTGACATAGAACTAGATCTGTCTTCATCTGGGGATCTGTCTTCATCTGGGCGCCGACGAGAGTGGCAGCACGTCCTTTAGCTCCGTGTCTTTGTGTTTACTTTTTTTTACTTTGCAACTCTTCATTGTTCCTTTGTTTGGTTGCAGTATGTGGGTGTGCGTGAATGTCATAGGTCTGCGTGCCTATGTGTATGTATACAGTGTATGGGCTACTGGACACCTAAATTTCCTCCGGGATAAATAAAGTATCTCTATCTATCTATCTATCTATCTATCTATCTATCTACCTATAACTTTTCCCGCGTAAGGGGTGCTGGACCACAGCTTGGACTGGTACAGCTTAGTCTTGGCAGAGATCTGCTCGGGACTGAGCCATGGGGAATGGGGGCACAGGGCTTAACTAGGCCACCCCTAGGCGGGGAGGATCATTACTTAATTGATTGATGACTCTGTCCTCGTTACTCCACAATGGCAGGTTCACGCCGCCCACTCTACCAGACCATAACACTGATATTCCATCTTTAGTGGCATTTTAATGTCTTCTTATCATGTAATTAATTAGATCCATTGGAAACTAGCGGCAGTCATAGGCTATTTCTGAGCAGTCATTGACAAAGTTGTGGTGTTAGCTAACTATTAAATGTTTATTGAATTGGACCCAGGACTCTCCCAATGTCAACAGCAGGGAGCAAAGGTCAACAGTGCAAAGCACCATCCGAGGTCACAGGCCTTACGTGGCACTCAGAATGGAACATGCTCAAGTTGTCGTTGACGCAGTTTGAAGCAATTTTGTGGTGCACGTGTCTGGGGCAAGAAGTATCTGCGTGTCTCTCACAAACATGCTTTAACACTCTAATTCAAGGAGTGCTTTAAATTCTGTTCTTCTTTTGTCTGCTTACGCATTCAAGGGTCGCAGCATGCTTCTATTTCATTCCATCTTTGTTTCACTTTCCTTAGTACCTCTTTATTATTAAACAAAGCTACAGTTTTAGAAGATTGTCTGATATGTATGCATGAAGGATTTTATATGTGCTTGTATCTATCTATCTATCTATTTATCTATCTATCTAACTGTCTGTCTATCTGTCTGTCTGTCTAAAATTAAGTGTAAAAAGCGTGTAAGTGTATAAAGGTGTCCATCGACTTACGATTGGGTCACAATCAATCTGGACCTCTGGATTTCAATCTTTATAGAGGAGAGGTCAAATACACACAATATACACTGTACAATCCGTTTGTTTTGGGTCCTGCCACAAGCTGCACATGTGGTAAAATAAGTCCACTAATGTCCACTACATCTGCTTTGGACATCTCTTGATAAATTCTATCAAGGTTCTTATGGGACCTCTGACATAACTGCGATCAGAGGTTACTCGATAGGACATAAGTCAATGGATTAATGTATTTGCTTAGAAACACAATTTAACAATAGAATATGTGGGAATGAATAGTAAGATAGTAATAGTGAGACTTAACAAGGATTTCTTCTGTTCTCCAAAGAGTCAGACATCTTCTTGGATGGATGGATGGATGGATGGATGGATGCATGGATGGAAGGACACTCCTTCAGTTCCCAAACCTTTCCACAGGGGACCTCAGCCATCCCCTGTATTTGTTAAATTTCATCACAAGCTCACTTAATTAATTAATCTAATTAGTTAAATAGCTTGTTGAGGCTGATTATCCAAACAAGGTCTGCTAGTGGTTGGGTCAACAAATACATGGGTACATTGGCTGGTTACTGCAAATACCGCGATGACTTCAGCAGAGGTTTAGAAATGGCTAAGCTAACACACTTTGACATCACAGTCTTTCACCAACATGAACATCATTTGAACATAATTTTCATTGACTGCCTAAGATTTTTGCCCAGTTTTGTATGTGTCCTGTGGTGGACTGGTATCCTGTCCAAAATATACCTCACCCTGTGCTTTGGGACAGGCTGCAGGCTAGTTGTATTGGATAAGTGGTTGTGTAATATACATCAATACCAAAATGAAATATCAAAGAACTTTTTTCCGATGAGGATAAATTGGAGATAACAATACCAACACAACATCAAAGGTCGGAAATGAAAGCAGGCTACTGTTCATAATTACTGTCCTAGATGAATGCAGATTGAAGACACTCACGTCTCTCAGCAATGAGTGTATGTTTGAAATTATTTTCATGCTCATTAATCTGTTCGCTAACCACTCATTGCCGTCCTGGAAAAGACCACTTGCCGTCATGACAGAAAAGCTTCACCACAATCGCTCTGCGCCGCTTTGTCTTTGTTGGCATTCAGCTGATGTTCCACCCTAAATCATGCCGGCAAATCATACTCCAGCAGAACCACTTCGACCGCAGGCCACTTTTAGCCGGTACTGCCCACAAACTCACCGCTTGCCAAGGCTGGATTTAAGGATGATTCATCTGGCCATGTCCTTTTTTAAGCACTACTTAGTAGAACATGACATCTATCACAAAAGGTCTTTTTTAGCTGCAATAACAGATTTACGCGCTGCAAACCAAGCATAGCATCCCTGTCTGTAAAGTTTATAACAGCTCTCATGCCCTGGTTTGACATTTGCAGTCAATTAATTTTGCTTGCAGTTACTTGTCTGTTCTGCTTTGCATCTGAAACTAGGGCCTGGACTTTATTGTCGAGGGATATTTGCCCAATACGAGCCCCTATCGTATGATGTCTTTTCTCAGACTCAAATGGTGACATTATTTTAGTTACAGCTCCTCATATAACCAGTGCAGTCCTGCTCAATAAGATTCCCACCAAATGTTAACTGTTTATAGGCCGTTTGCCAGCATGATGTATAGAACAAAAGATGAATCCGCCGACTTTAACTGCTTCATTCAAATCTACCTTAAAAATGGGCAAATGTGCAGGCCAATTAAAAGGCTTTGCGTGCCACTGACAATGTCAGCCCTTTAACCTGAATTCCTTTCACATGATAAATAAATGTTAAACCCAAATTTGTCAAAATATACTGCGTTATATGGCAATCCTATTATTCATGGAACTGGAACATGCAATGGATAAAAATAAAAGGATTTTGCATGCATCAAGGGTGATTTTTAGGTCATTCGTGCCCACCATTAAATGGCTAAGGGCAGCATGGTGATTAAGAACATGGTGTCAGAGCCAGAATGTTGCTCTGGTCCCAGGAGGTGATCTTCTCTATTTGCCCTTGAGCAAGGTACTTAACCTGAGTTACTCTGGTGAAATGTACAGGAGTGTAAATGAGTAGTATCGTAAGTTTCTCTGGTGAAATGTACAGGTGAAAGAATGAGTGGTACCAAAGGGCCCCCACAATGCGATAAAAACCAGTTTTTTTTTAACCATTTCTCAGGTAAAATGCCAAATGCTGGGTAGGGGTTAAGGTTGTTTTGCTGGGATGAGAGTTTTTCCCCATAGACATGAATAGAGAGTTCCCACAAAGAACCTATCTGAGTGTGTGTGTGTGTGTATATATATATATATATATACATATAAACTTATATATATATATACTCTCTCTATATATATATATATATATATATACACACACACATACACTTGTTTGTTAAAAGATGGGCGGGGCTTATTGGGTTGCTCTGCTTGGTGACTCCCAGGGACGTGATCCCCTAGGCCATGGGCCCAAATGCCCATATGGTTGATCTGGTCCAGATTGCACGGTGCCCTGGTAATACGTTCAGGAGTATAAGTAAGTAGTCTTGTTAAAATGTACAGGTGAGTAGCATTGTAAGTTATATTACATTAAAAGGTCATTCAGGCATTTAGATGTTACATGAATGTGACCCTTGAATGGATCTCAGTCAGGCAATTGAAATTGTGACGTTTCTGACACGATAACAGAATAAATCTAGGATCATTTTCTGCCACCGCAACAGCTTTGGAGATGGTATGGAATGAATACAGGATTTAGGGGTCAGAATTCCATTGTAAATTTGACTGGATGTCTGAATCGTGGTAAAAATCACACTCCTTTCTTCAATATTGACAATATTTGAGCTTTAATCACTTATGGGGTACAAGGCATGCAGTAACAAGCAGAACAGTTTCACGTTCAAACAATGCATTAGCTGAGTGACTAGTGTCTATTATTGCCTTATTGTGTTGCTTATTGCTCATTCCTATTCCTATCCTATTGTATTTTTGATTGTATTTTTGGGTCTATGTCCATGTCTCAGTATGTTGTGTTTTTGTCATATTCTCAGTTTTAAATGTTTTTCATATTCATAATTATATTATATTTCTCACTATATCTTGAATTTGACCGAAGAGATTGTAATTTCATCTCAACATATGACCCATGGATCATATAGATGAAGATGACAATAAAGATACTTTGACTTGACTCAACCATGACTTACTTTGACTCAATTTCTCATTCTCTGTTATCACCAGGAACCTATTACATATCAATCAGCGGGCTTCTGCTTTTGTCTGCATTAGGTTTTTTAATGGTTTTGACGTTGTGCAAAAATATATCACCTTAGTTTTGAGTCACCACAAAGTGATTGACATCTAATAGTACTATAGCAGTGTATTGCATGTTGAACTGAACCAGTTTCTCTAGAGAAGGAACGAATACACTGAAAATATCTCTTCCTTCAGTCAAATCTGGTTTCGTCTTCTTGTATCTGCTTTGAGTTATTCTCAATGAGATGTCACCATTAACTTAGAGGGGTGTAAACTGTAAACGAGCAGAACAGGAAAGGTCCAGTTGTGTAACTTTTTCATTTCAGTATCTAGAAGTTTTAAACTTTATGTGTTTCTTAGCATATGAATTCTTGTGCATATTTGATACTTTTTTTCAGCTTAAGGTCATGCTGGGACCTTCCTGGTAGGATTGTACCTACTGCCGTTAGGCTGATGGAGATCCCCTCACAAGGAGCCACTGGGGATAGCTGGTATCACAACTGCAACCTACTGAGTTATAGTATTTTGGGAGTGTGTGGTAAGCATTAGAATATTGTCTGCTGACTGTCTCTGGAAATAATTTGTCCATATTCTGTATTAAAAGGGATTCTGGTGGAAAACCCATCTAGATAATTTGATATTTTAAGAATAATCAGAGTGTTACGTACAATGACAAATGAGGGAAGTAAATTTGAAAATGAAGACATGCTTGCAGTTACTCTATTCAATTAAACACACGATAGTGTTCTGACTAAGAAGGCTGTGGATTAGAGGTACAAGTATGTATGAGTGGGTAGAACAAACTGGTGGGTATAGTGAATTCAGGGGTCATTAAGAATACATAAAAGGTTTCAGTGGACATTATTCCTAATGTGTGATTAATGTAGGAGTAAAAACACAGCCAGCGTAAAGAACGCACAATGTCGGCAAGTCTGAGATAATTAGTAATTTGGTCGGTTAGTTATAATTAGTAGTGACTTATGTTAACAATGCGGGAGCAGTATTATGGGTGTATATTGTGTAATACAGAGGTATGCAGGGACAACGCTGATCCGAATATGCAGATGTGTGTGGGAGTAATACAGGTGGCTGGGAAGACCATGGAACAGAGCTTTGGGGTGAGAGTGGTATGTGGGACCGTGCTGTTTAGGAAGGAGAGATGGCTATCAACTAGAGAAGTAAAGATGCTGGGATATGGTTTAAGGGATGTGAGCTACCCATCCAGAGAAACAGGAAGAAATCAGCTATGTGTCCATGGGCAGAGACTTCAGTTTCTGAAACCGAAAGCTGAAAAATTCCTGCTGTTGTTAATAGGTGTAATACAACGTTCGTACTTCTTTTAGTAAACTGGTAGATGGTTGAAGTGTTAATGCGTAAAGAACTTTCTTAACGCGCTGATAGCCAGGCCTGCTTTTTCTAATGGCTACTAAGCTCAGTGTGCGTGGGAACGGGG
>JAODKC010000043.1:14432278-14447612 GCA_026777985.1 Mormyrops attenuatus
CCAAACAACATAACACAATACACACAATGAACCACTAAGGGACAGAACTCAGGCAGGGACTTAAATACTACAACTGAACAGGTTAACGAGACAGCAGGACTGAGACAGACAATTATCCAATCGGGGAGGGTGCAAGACAACGAGCAATCAGGAACACACACAAGGGCAGGCACAAGAACAGGCAACAGGTGGAACTAATTAACTCAAGAAACTAATATTAACCAAAAAATAGGGAAAACAGAATCTACACTAGGGAATACAGGTAGAAACACAAATAGGGGCACAAGGAATGAAACCAAAACCAAATACAAATCACCAGACACAGGAACCAGAAAACTCATACAATGAAACACTGGGGAACAAAATACAGAAACAGAGGTGGGATTCAAACACACAACAAAGGGGCTTGCAGGTAGCCACATGCTCAACACATTGAGCCATGCAGCTGATAGGGAACAAGGGAAACAAAGACTGACATGAGGGACAGGATGGCCAGCGATGCTTGCTGGCCAAAGGGGGAAGGGACACAGAATGGGACACACATGGGTGCTGACCCTGACAGTACAGTACCATGGGCGTTGTTATGTCCGTTTTAGCCCTGATGCCAATCTTCCTTCAGAAAAAAAAGTCAAGTCTCAGGTAAACTTGACTTAGCCTGATATCTTTTCAATAGCTAGATACTCCCCTGTACAGTACTGCACTATGGAGTTAGACAGTCAAAGCAAATGGCATCTAAATGATCTTCATGTTGGTGTAAAACTATGATATTATGTCTGTGAAAGTGTGTTAGCTTAGCCATTTCAAAATCTCTCCTAAAATCACTCCAGTATTTGCAGCAGCCGTCCAGTATGCCCGTGTAATTTTTGACCCAACCACCAGCGCACCTCATATGGCGAATCAATACCTCATTGACTTTTTAAAACTAATTTATTTAATTAATTAAGTGAGCTGGTGGTGAAATTTAGCAAATACATGGAATGGCTGGGGTGTCCACAAGGAGAGGTTTAGAAACTGTAGCGGTGTTCATCTAGCCATCCAATAAGATATCAGTACCTTTTTGGAGAGCATGACAAATTCTTGCTAGTTTTTTTAGTGTCCCTCTTAATTTGCATATGTATACCCAGATGAAAAGCTTCAAACATTTCTTTTGACTTCCTAAGATTTCTGCACAGTACTGTATGTTTACCAGCAGTCTGTCGTGGGCTGTACCACAATAATCATACATGTCAAACATGATAACAAGAGAGGAGGGAGTGCAGTGTTACCAGAATGTAAGACAAATACCTCCCACTATTATATGAAAGGCAATGGCCTTGTTGATTGAATAAATAGACTGGATCTGACATTCACATGAGATGGATGAGGTGGACTAAAGCCGGGAAGGTGAGAAGAACAAAAATGTTATATTCTGGTTTAGCTGTAGCGTGAGACAGGGAATAGAATCGTCAAGGAAGTCACAACGCTAACAGAAATCGGCTGTGAGATAGCTGCAAAGTGTCAAAGTGAGGCCTCCCAAAACAAGTAGAAATATCGACATGCCAGGTGGGGCACTCAATGGGTCTCTCATTATTGTGAGAAAAACAGGCTAGCTAACATCAATGCAATAGCCAGAGGAGAAGTTTAGGGCCTGAGAAAAGGTGGAAAGCTGAAAAAGTCAGTGATACATGTGCAGATTGGCACCAGGGCTGACAGCAGGGAAGCCTGCACTATTGTTTACATCACTACCAAGAATACTTTGCCAATGAAATGAAAGGGTGAAAAGGGTAAGGAAACACAGTAGAAAAGGCAAGGATTAGGCCGGCGGGTGATCGAGGGAGGTGTGCACGAGACAGGAGCACAAAATACAGAGTACTAACCATGCCAGCCAATACGACGGTTAGAGCGACCCAAGGTGCCGCAGCACATTGGAATTCAGCAAAATCGGAAGGCATGACTAAGAGCGCAGGGAATAAAGAAGGGAGAAGGAAACCAGGGAGAGGCAGGGTGAGAAGCAGCATTAAAGTGGCGTGGGATGATACCAACCATGATACCAACAGAGAAGGCAGGGAAGGAGGAGGGCAAGGGACCGGGGCCTGGGGAGACAAGGTGGCAGGGAGAGGGAGGAGCTAGTAGTGCCACACACATGGGCCAACCCAGGAGCCCCGAAACCACATGGAGGGCACCGCTGATGGAGCAGCTAGCCGACCAGGATGAAACAGGAAGTGGCAGGACTGCAAAAGCAGGCGTAGGCTGTGAGGCAGGAGCAGCAGGCGTGATGCCAAGGGGAGCAAAGAGGTGGAGGCGCAACAAAGCAGCATGCCGAGAGATCTGGGAAAGGGGGGCACCGCACCGGGTGCATCAGGCAGTGGCAGAAGTCCACTCTGAGGCGCTGTGGCTGGCTGGGAGGATGCGCGTCCATACGGATGAGAGTTTGAGAGTTGAAAATGGAGACCGGAGGCAGTGGTGATGTGGGGAGCGGGACTGAGAGACCAGGAGGCCCGGGGTGGGGGGAGGGGAGGAGGAGGCAAGAATCAAAGTCAGCAGGAAGACAGACTGCTGAATAGGCAGACACAAGAAGAGGCAGCCTGGAGGAGCAACGGTCAGGGCTACAGCTAGAGGGAACAAGTTTGAAGGACCCAAGGGCAGGCATTGCGCACAGAGAAGCTTCCCCAGCCTGGAACACATCAAACTCATTGTCAAAGGTGTGTAAAAGATGAAGGGAGAAATTAACATAAACAGCAATGTGAATGAGCGCTCTGTACAGCTAAAACGGGATCTGTGGGGTACAATTTTTGACTGTGGGGGTGGCGGTCCTGAGTGTGGACATTTTTATTACTGCTGTTATTACGTTTTGCTTCCCCTGTAGACAGTCCATCCATTTCACATGCAATCTGCTGTCTGAGTTTTCTTACGTGCGCATGATTTATACTTTTATCATTGTGTTTTTATGATTGTTTTATTATTGTGCAGCAGAGAAAATCTTGGTAGGACAGAGGCTGATACAGTAAAGATTAGTATTGACTGTTTTTGTAATTTCAGAGACGGCATTGGCTATTATCACTGAAAATCCTTTATGATATGTGTTTCCTGTCCAAAATTACAGATGATGCTGTATTTATGCAAAACAGGCCATTGAAAGGCACAGACAGTGATGTAGCGTGGAGAGATATTTTAGATAGCAGAGAAGGCATGGTGTGTCACTTGAAACAGTATCTCTTTAGGGGGAAATAGAGGGTATCAGTTAGATCTGTGGTTTGTTCCACTGCTGAGAAGCTCAGGGGAGAAGAAAGTGGTAGAATTAGATATCTGAGCATAAACAGATGGGAGATTCTCCCAGTGGATGATCTCAGGGGAGAGAGTTGCACCGAGAAAATATTATAGCGGAGAAACATCGGAGTAGAGGACGGAAAGAAATGAACAACTGAATAGCGTATGAGGAGGCAAGAACTATTATTTTACCAGATAGGGACGTAAGTCTCGCTGGGTCAGGATATAGATCATGCACAGAGTTGGGTCACTGACCCTACACATATGGGACAAATGTAAGATAATGGGTTCTGGTCAAAATATGACACCACACTTTATTTCTTTTATTGTAATATGGACCTTTATTCCCCTATCATAAAAAGGCTTCTTCTAGCTGACCTTTCCTACCACAAGTCCAGGCATTTTCATTTGGCAACACAATTGATTCCAGCAGCTGACATTCAATAGCTTCTGGGATAATCGCTCATTATTTGTGATTAATTATACTATGGTGTTTTTGATTATATGTCTTGGGGTCCCTACTAGTATATGAATCCTGAAACAAAAAACACTTGAATTATAACAAATGCTGTATGAAGTTTTTTTTTTTGATCAAAAAAGTTTCCTTTTATTTAGATATTTAGGGGTAAGTATGTCTTAATGATATTTTATTTAATTAATAAAAGCTAATGTGAACAATAAGCAAATTGACAAATATCTTTGTAAATATAGGTTTCTTTAACTTATATACTCTATATATACAATGGAATCCTTGCACTGTATGTCATCGTTTTTGCCCATAGTGAACAGACGACACGAGGGTGTCCATCTTTAAGGTCCCACAGTCCTCTCCTCCGCTCTGCCTGCTGAGAGATCGAAGGGGTAAACCTTCATGTCTTCGCGAATCCCTTTGCTCCTCACATCGTCTGTGAAACTCTCCACCTCCGCTACCCCGCAGCCATGTTCAAGGGCCGGTCTTCATCCCCCTCGCTCTGCTCCAACAGGCAGTCCCACCGACCCTCCGTCCAATCCGATTGACACCTCAGGGCTTCCTCTGTTTACTTGTCAAAAAGCATTAGTGTTAAGTCACTGAAAATAAAGCTGTGAGATCCAGGATCTCAATGGATAGTCGCTGTTCCCATATGCTGCATTACATATATATTTTTTGTTATATTGTGTACCACCAAAAGTAAATTATATTTCAATGTAATTTATTTTTGTTGGATGCTAGCCTGCAACATAGTATGCGTATCACCTGCTTTATCACTTAATCTTAGTACACAGACAGATCAGATTGCATCCTTCAAAGATTAGATCTTTAAACTCACCCTTTGATTGACAGCTCTGCCACTTACCGGACAAAGGTACGTATTTCATATCAGCAGGAGACCTCAATTTGGAGGGGTGCCGACCCAGCAGGGGATGGGATCTGTCTGCACGTTCGCTTGTCTTCCCTGAATGTCGTTATCTTGCTGGTTCGCTGTTTGCAGGATAAAGTGACAGAGTGTGGGCGGCTTGCACTCCTGAGTTCATGACAGGTCACTCACTTGTGGGTTAATGTGAAGGCGGGAGAATTTCAGAGCCAGGAGTGAAACTCCCGAGGCACAGCAGGGATCCGTAGCGGGATCCTTCCATTGCTTCCAAGCTGCTCATTGTAACAGAATACACTCTGTGTGACCCAGCATTATGAAAGACTGCTGTACTCTTTTTTTTCATCAGAAGGTGTCACCTTGTACAGATCAGTGGGCTGGGGGTTAAACCTGCTTCTTTACATCATGGATTCAGTTGTCCTTTTGCTTCTGAAATCAATAAAGAAAACATAATACACCTCAAAGATGGCAGTCTCTGTACACCGACCTGTGTCCGTCATTTCATATTTCTGCCTATATTTTCAGCACATCTCTCAAATTACATTGACGTTATATTATGTTTATACCTATTAAAAGTTTTCAGGATGTAGTACTTTGGCAATGAAAACATTTTTAATCATACATTTCCCCATCCCTGTTTAAAAGTTCATTTTTGAAGATGAGTCCTTGCTACAACGCATTATGAAATGATGCCACGTTATGTAATAACTTGACAAACTGTCAGTGAAAACGTCCATCTTATTTATTACATAAGGCACAGTACTACATTTTCATCATTAAAACCTATTTTGTAATAACTGCAGCAATATGTATTTTTTTATTGCAAAATGTATTACCTATTGCTTTCAAGGTGTCTATTACAAAATATGGCAGACTATTACAAAATGCAGGAGCTATTACATAATGAAGTGAAAATTTGTTACATTTTGTCAAGTTATTACATATTGTAATGCGCCATTATTACATAATGTGTTGTAAGAGTCCTGCCTCTGTATTTGTATGTTTTGTCTCCTTATTGTTTTAATTGTCAAACAGGAACAATAATATATTACAGATTAAATACAGAAGGAATCCGAAGTTACTGTTAGTATTCATTCAGTTTTGTACTTGGATTTCAGTGTATTGCCTCTGCAGATTTTGCCTTCGCACACATTTCAGCTGCGCCTCCAAGTGAATCTCAATGATCTGTGAAGTCTTTGTTGCTTTTCTAATTACCCTACAATAGCAGGAGCAGAAACAGCAGCACTAACGCTTACAGGCAGTGCTGTAAGTTTTCCGACACATCCTCCTGCCTCTTGATTTCCCCCCCCAGAGAACTCAAGAGTGATAAGCCCTCCACTGATTTTCCAGACCTGCTGTTTCCTACTAATGGATCTCTCTAAGTGAAAGAAGTCAAAGCCTCTACCAGTTTGATGTGATGCACATTGTATTTTCCAATACTGGTAGGCAGTCTTAAAGCAGAAGAGCAGAGAGTTACTAAGAGTAATGCTTAAGGAGCTGGACATGTGACCATATGGTCTCTCAGTCCGCTTTTTGAGTTCCAAGAGTGGTCCTTTCTGTTGGACCTTAGTAAATACCTGTTGGACCTTTAATAAAATATCACAATGTGCAACTCTTAATCAGCTTTATAATTACCTGTGTACCTTTAATTTTACCTTAACTAATTCACAATAACATATTGTACTGTATTTGTCAATAATTTTTATCCGAAGAACCCCTGGTCCAGTTTGTAGTTTCCGCAATCCAGTCCAGAATGGGATGCCAGTAATTTGCCAGTTTTGCTGGGAAAGTCAGTTCAGTTCAGGAACAGAAGTATGTTTGGAGAGGGAGCTCCAAATTTTATTACGGATGTTTTCTCTTTTAAGGGCGAGCAGGAGGAGAGCTTGGGGGTTTCGGTTCACACAGAATGGGAGAAAGCAAAACAATCTTCAGGGAAAAACCAGATCATAGAAAAATATGCTGATTCGCTGCGGATGAGACTCACAGAACACTCAGCCCACGGCACCAGCAGCTGGAGCTGGGGGGCAGGGGGGAGGGGGGGACACTCAGGAAAACAGTCATGCATACTGCAGGACAACAAGCATTGGTCCCAGAATGAAGGCTTATCCCCCCATCCCCCATACTACTATTCTGAAGCAGGAAAAGTATGTGGATGTCTGGCAAGAGAGGAAAGCTGCTGTATTCATGTCATCTTACTAGGAATATAAACCAAATAATAATTATTATTATATTATTTTATATTATGTTTGATCTCAATAGACCCTTTGTTTTTCTTCTCACATCTGACATGCCCTTTCTCTGTGGTTAATCAGCTCACATTCACCGTGGTAAAGGGACCTGCAGCCAGCCCACACCTGGTCACTGGGTTTTGAATCTTAATCAGCATCTGAACACGGCAGGCATGCTTTATTTGGACGCTCACCTCTCATGTTCCCGTATACATATTTTCTGAGAACCTGTCCCTGCCTTAGCTACTGTTGCTAAGCATGCTGTTTAACCTGCAAAAAGTCCTCCATAGGTGGCATGGCATTGTGTGCGTGCGCCTGCCGGTTCATCAGCATTTCTGTATGCAGCTGTAGGTAAGGAAGCCAGAGCGAAGGGCAAAGGTGGGAAAAAACCTGCAAAGCAATACATTCTTGTAGAGAGATGCCATTTTTTAGCAATCCAGATCAAAAGAAATTAAACTTTGTGCATTTTAAACAAGATCTGACCTTTTTTACACTGTCAAATTGTAGTTTAGATATAGCATTACTGAAGCTTAGGGCCATCATGATGCTCGGTGGTAAATTCACTGTAGAGAGGTTTCAGTAATCTGATTGTATCAGCCAGTGAAGCCCACTTGGTTATGAAACTCAATTTAAAATTGCCATCACACATTGTCAAAAACTAACTTGATTAGTCAACATATATGCACACTGTTCTCACTCTCCATTAACAGCTTCCCAGTGTTTTCTCTGCCACTCTCCTGATACTGGTAAAGCTGACCTTCAAGAATTTATCCAACTATGCCCATGTTGTTCTGAGTTTTCAGGGTTAGGGTTCATGATTGGGACGATCTATAAGCATCTCTTAACCCTACTTATTTCCTCTATAATCTGAATATTCCATTTTCCTGTTTCACATCACAAGTTTTCCTGCCTGCTATACTGCATTTTTATCAAGATCTACATTCAGACCATTGGGAAGATTTTTTTTCCAAGTGTCTGGCTGTTCCAGCAATTCTATGAGGAAGACAGTCCAAACGTGTGCAGTTTGGTTAATTGGCATCTAAAATCTTCTCTTGTGTTTCTGTTACTCTGGACTGAATGGGTAGTTGAAGATCAATGGTTTGAAAAAGCAAGTTAGAGAGTTAACACTTTACCTAATGCCATGTTTTCATAACAAAAAATAACGCATTAATAAAGCATTATAAACATGGCTATAAATATTTATCAAAAGGCATAACACAAAGTTATCTATAGAGCATTATAGATGAGAGCTTCATAAGGCAGTCATAATGCATTATAAACATGGCTATAATGTGTTATGTAATGTAAAGTGTTACTGGTAGAGAAATGTATAGTTTTTACCAAATAAACAGTTTGATTCTCCTATTTTTATATAAAAATGTGTATCCTTTTAGATGCATATAATATTACCTGCTCTTATGTCTACCTGTTATGCTGTCCTCATTTTATTTCAGTCAAATATATTTGTATTCCTTTGTTAAGGGCAAGTATGTTGAGAAGAGTGCAACATAAAAAATTAAATGAATCAAATTGAAAGTCCTTCATATACCATGTATCTTATTCAGATTCTGAGAGGAAAATGAATCATAAGTGATTCTGGAATCATAGAATACAGAATATTACAAAATAGACAAGATTAGAGGGTCTGCTACACTGTAAGAGCTAAATGAGCTGATGAAATTGCAGGGTAAATCCTCCTTAGGCTATGATATGGACAAGGACTACAAACAGCGCCACCTTTCTGTTATTAAAGGTACCTTTGCATAAAAGGCATAGTATACATTGATGTAGTACATGTAATTCATGTAGGGACATACAAGTTTCTAAGGATAACTTCACAAGTAACGTTCTCATGTTGGCTGCTCGTCAGTGATTAATGTTGACATCCTTTGCGACTACCCAGCCGTGTAGTTGAGTAATTAGTATAATCAGGGAAAGGTTTTACTTCACTACTTAAACGAGCCACGAGATTGTGCATGATTTCTTTCATCTGGACCAGTAATGTAAATTAATTACATTGTAGTACTCCTAAAATAAACAGGTAGAGATGCCCGAATGGAAATTTGTATTGCTCTCTCTTTCTCACCATTGTTTTGGCCTCAAAAATTTCATTCTTTAAGCCTCGCAAATAATTTAAGGGAACCATATGTTTCTTTGCAAAAAAGTAGACACCGGGGGCAAGACGCAAAGAGAAAGACATCAAAGCTACGCGTATATGCACATACAACGTATCCTGACTGTAGAAAGCAAATGTTTACCCTTTTAGATCCCAAAAAGAGGACAAGTCCAGTAAAAAGAGGACATATGGTCACCCTACAAATATATAAATAGAAAATATTTATGTTTTCCCACACCTCTGTGGTATATATCTCGTTAACGCATAGCGTCAGTTTTGAAATCATGACACATAATGTGTTATTACCTCTTTTATCACGTTAATGCATGCAGCATTTTGATACCCAAATGGGGCAATAGCATGAGCAAAGATTTTTAATAGAGACCTGTAATAGTCCTTCCTGGCTCTACACAACGCAAGAGTTTAGATCATGATGTTGCACAGAATCTCAGCAGTGAGTTGTACCAGCTAGGCGTAAGTCGTACTGTAAGGTTGGGGGTAAAGTGTACTTTAAATCACACGTCGCAACTAGCTAAACTAATAGTGCAAGATGGCGGTGCACACGGACGCACGGCCCAGAGCTCTCCACGTAGAAGTCGATCTTTTGTCAATTTTATGTATTTTCTTTTCACGAAGTGAGAATGTTTTTTTTTCCTTTTAGCTTGTATAGTTTTTCATTAAGGCTTCTATGGGATTTATCAAAATGACAAGGGGCATATTAAGCTGTTTGTTCTTTTTACTTGAGTTTTGCTTATTTTCTAAGTTGCGTAATATGTCTCTTGGATTCTATTAGACTGTGGCTATAAATATTTTTCTATACACAATCAATATTCAATAAAAATCCAGCGAAAAACAATCAATAAGCTCTGTTTTCTCTATTCCTGTAGTTAATAAACTGATAATAGATGATGTTGCTGTCATATTCTTAATAATAATTTAGCTTATCCTGAAATACAGCTAACCCTCTTTCCGGAATACCCGCTGTATATTTGTATAGATGTACCCAGTATATTTGCTTATTTCTTTTCACTTGTTTGCTCAAAAGAACCAAGAAAAACTCACTAATAATCACTGCTGCTAGTGTCACTAGTTACCAGTTCCTTTCAGTATGCAAACGTTTCTTAATCTGTTGTGAAAATGTTGCATCGTGTTTGGTGTGAAAGGTCTTGATCCATCAAGTTTCGGAATATTTTTTAAATGCTTTTCACAAAATCATTTTTTTGTGTCCCGTTCAGTGTGAAAAGGCCTTAAGGTTGCCATATCACGCAGGTTTTATTCTATATCAGCGGAAAAGATAGCAAGTTATTAAAAAGATCTCTGGTAACGTTATGATTTTGCATATTAAAAACAAAAAGGTTTGTTAGGTTAGTTACATCTGTGCCATTTTCACCACTTTTCAACTGAATAGGTGATAGGGAATTGTAAAATTTACTAAAATTTATTTATAACTATCAGTGTTACATTGAAACGATCTGCATGGTGAAACCAATTTTTTAGTAGCTCATAAGCTTAAATATAGCGGCAGTACATGTCCACTGTTGACTGCTATTGATGGAATTCAGAGCTAAAGTCAAAATATTCAGTTAGCATCTCTCGGGGAAGTTGATGTTACTGGTTTATTTCATTTAAAAAAATTACCAGCCATACATAGGATAGAAATATTGTAGTCTGCAGTATTTCTTTTATTTAATTGTCTTATGCCTTAAATCTTATGATCTTTTATGATATGGAGTGCTCTTTCAGTGGTTGTCAGGTTTCTGTTTTTAGAGCCGTAGGCCAAATGGATTTTAGATTTTGGATCGATCATGCGGTTGGAATTAAATGGTGTCTTGATCCGCCTGTTGAGTACCTGTGATTATAGCTGTATGTGGCAAATGCCATTAATCGCCAAGATGTTCGATTAAAAAAAATAATTAACATCCCTACTTATAAAACAATGCTCTCTTGTCTTATTGCCATCTGTGCATCTACCCTTCAGGTAGCGAAAAATCAAATAACAAGGAATTTGTGTGTGTGTGTATATATATATATATATATATATACACACACACATATACACACATATCCTGTGCAGTTACTGTTAGACTAAGCATCAGAAGAGAAGATGCCAGCTGACCTTCAATCAATGTTGTGTGTTTGTTGCTTTTGTTTGTGAGGAAAAACACCTTGTTAAAGAGAGGTGAGAGGAGAATGGGCATGTCCATTAAGACCAGCAGGAAGGCCACCAGTGAACAGATCTGTAAATGTATTTTCATAATATTTTCATAAATAAAACATATAATGACAATATTCAACAGGCATTCTTCCTCAGTAATTTAACATTTGAAATGGTTGATCCATTGGGGGTATATTACAAGTTTACCCCATAAACCATTAGTGAAACATAAATTTAATTATTCACTTGATGCCAGTGTTTAATTCAAATTTAAATGATTGCTTATAATGTCCACTTAAGAATCGTAGATTATCTCTTCTCTGCAAATTAGGATAAAAATCACTTTGGGCAATTACAGAACAAAGTACCAGTTTTCATTAAACTATCAGATACGAATTCAAAATGATCAAGTAATTAAGATCACTACCTAAGTAACTGTCAAAACAGTGTAAATATATAGAATTCTGACACAGAAAATAAATAAAGGACATATCTGTTAGTGAACATGTGTAATTGCCTCTGTTTGAGCTCCGGTGCTTTTGAAAGATTATTGAAGGCTTTGAGTACACATTTAGTGCCTGCCTGAGACAGCAAGACTGTCACTATAATAAATTGTGCTTTGAGGGAACTGAGCTCATTTAAACCTCAGAGAGAGAGTTAATTACCTGTTATTAAAGGGCGTCAAGGTAATTTTTCCCATCCTTTTTCCTTTCCGTTTTTCTGTCTCCTTATATTTCACAAGTGCTGGAAATATAGTCGTTTAACACGAATGGAATCTGAAAAATCTCAATGTTGTTCTCATTACGCTGTAGGGAAGAAAAGCATTCCCTTGGCCTCACATAATATTAAGTAAGCTATGTACAAATGAAATTTTACATGGGTTATATACATATAAATATGTACTTTTTTTTTATTAACTCAATAAATGAATTCATCGTAATGGCTAAAGCACCAAAGGAGGGAAAACATGTAATTGTGTTGGCCCGTGTTTCTCTATTATGATCACATGGCTCATGGAAGACAGATTAAATGGCTTATTAGTACAACACTTAAAACACTTTACTATCTACGTATAAAGCCATAAATCTACATGCGATAAAAACAAAATCGGATGTTTCTAGCATTGTTTTTCCAAGGGTTGGCTGAACGTTGTGCATTAAGGTGCATTTGAGTCTAGGTGGATTCAGTCGCATGTACAAGTTTATGCGTGTGAAGGATGCACACCACCTGAAGCATCCGCAAATGCTGCCACTCCTCCTCTCCAATTTGCATTGATAAAGAGATCCTTCGACACCCATCAGATCATGCCCATAACGAGCAATGGCATCATGCCAATCAGTATCACTAGCAGCTCAGTCTTAACTGATATTTCAGGGTGACTGACTAAGCAGCATCCATACACTCGATAATTCCCGCTCTTGTGTTTTCCACACCTGTTCTCTCCCTCCTCCGGCAAATTGCACACCATAACGCTTTTACACAGCCGCTGACCTTCTGATACTCCTCGCTGATGAATTTGCTTGCGTAGCTCCCCACAGATTCCGACCGAGGTCTGACAAAAAAGGTGCTGATTGGCGGCTTTCTCATGACCGAAGTGCCATCTTACATCAGCCTCCCGCTTAAATAAAAAAGACTCCTAGGCCTTGTGTGCTTCCTCCGTGTGGGCGACGGCTGGTAGGCAGAACCTGTCAAGACAAGGAATTGATGTGCCGCACCACGAGAGGAAAATTTAGACGGTTCATGCAAGGCGCCATACATCAGTCCCAAATTGAGGATAAATATAGCACCTGAAAGCATATTTACTAAGCTAGCAAACATGCTTGTCTCTCCTGAGTTATGTCTTAGGGCTTTAGATCTCTGAAAAAAATGTTGTGCAGTACTGGGCACCATGTCGTAATAGTCTGGATTGTTTTTAATCTGGAGGGCAGCATTTTAATTTGTAAGTCTATTCCTACATACAGAACCCACATCACCAGTCCCTCACGATTCCCCGTGGTTCATCAGCAGTGTTTTGCGCCCTCCATTGAAGTCGATGATTCATGGCATTTCAAAGCCACCTTTTCGAAATCCCGCCTCCTCCCCCCAATTCAGATCCAAGCATTAAGAAATTCCATATTATGCAAGACAAGTAAGGTGTTCCTTGAGGATTAGCCAAATCCATGCTGAGAGCGGATTCTGAACAATCACTTCTAAATGGATTTGCATCAGTGCCGGGACGTTCCACCTTACTCGGAATTATGTAACGTGGTCCTTAGGATCACAGGGACTTGAGGCAATGTGGATTTTAATGACTGACTTCGTTTGGTAAACCCTTACGAATTCTGGCAAGTTCTATCCTCGCAGTTCTTCAGATACGTGCCAGGAGACCCTTGAGTATGCTTTCTGTGAAAAATATGCGTATCCCCTCTGCAGAAGTGCTAAATAAATCCTGACATATGTACTCAATAACACTTGTGAACACGTTCCCTGGCTTACATAAACTGCCACTGAGCATATCACTCGACATCATTGTTTACACCAAATGGTATACCTTTGTAATTAAGATGAACCATTCTAAGGAATCAATGACTTAATTTAATGTGTATTGGGTATCTTATAATTTCCATATATTGTATTTAATTCTTCATCTATGGCCATGTCTTCATATAACATGAGGTGCTTCAGAACTTGTTCATATGTGTGACTGCAAATAGAGTTTTAACTATCCTATCTCTGACCTGACAGAAAAACGTCACCTGGCTTTTACATCTATAGGTTTCATCGTGGAGAAATAGTTGCTTTGACTTTCACCAACCCTCACTCACCGGCACATGATCCTGCAGATTTTTATCTTTGTCTGAAATGACCAGCCCCATCACTTTCCATGTAAAAATCAATCAAGGATATATCTCTTTCATCTCTGTCAGTTGCCATGGTACCCAGAATTTAGGAACCATCCTGTTCAATATTCAACACAGCCAAATCTCAGTGCTAGTCCCTGTGCGTACCTGTGCCGTACCCACACCATGTGGCTTCATTACTGCTGCTGAGCCCTTTTGCAAATCTCTGTGTGATGTTTCTCCACAATACCACTTTGCTAGTCCACCGGGTCACCATGGCAGTGGCAGCGGTAACCCATTTGACATCGGGTCTGACACCTCTGTGTGCGATCTGCTCTGCCTGTCACATGGTGTCCATCACCCTCACCTGTGACATAATCCTGAGTCACTCTATGGTCACATAAGTGAAATATTTAAAGCAGTACACAGGCTGTGCTGCTGGAGAATTTCTTCCCTGTAGTTCACAGTGCTATTTAATCATGTCATGTTAGGGGCGATTTATGTTCCACACTTGCAGCACATGTGTCTTTCGTGCTGTTGCTATGAAAGCAGTGTTGCTGCTTAACCTCATACGTGTAGTTTACGCCAATCTGGAGGATTAAAAGTATGTTGCATTGTATGTTGTTAGATATCTTGTTGTATTTAATATTATGTACTTTGTATTACAGCTGCACAATATTGGAAAAAAATCCAATTTTTGCAATAAATACTGCAATATTTATAAAGCAAAAAAGGGGCTCAAAATAAACCAATTTCTAACAAGCGTGTCTATGAGTGATTTAAACAGCAAGGATGAAAATGATTATGATTGGGCTGAAGACCTAATGTAAAAGGAGCAGCGGTAAACTTTAAATTAATGGTAAACATATGCTAGATTATCTTGAAAATAAGTTTAGTTTCCTATAACAGAATGTAAATGTTCTAGCAAAATCTAAACCCCCCCGCTCTCTGGGAATTTTATCACCAAGATTGCTAAATTCCAGAACGGTATCGAAAAATAACGTTGTTTATGAAAATACCTTATACAGCAGTATAATGTCGCAATATTACCTCAATATTATGTCGATACGGGTATGCAAAAGCATGATCTGAACCTAGCTGCAGTGTGAGAATTGCATGTGCATAATTTTCAGGGTCGATATAAATATCGCAGATCACTTGGCACTCATTTTTTTTTGTGCTGTACGCAGAATAGTGTTTGGAATATTCAGTTTTGAATACCTTCCAGCCACTCGTTCTGAAAAGTCAAATCAGATGCTACTTTAATACTAAGTGTATCGTATATAACACAGTCCTGTGACAAAAGGTCAGAAGTGGCAATTTCAGGTCCAGAAAGTAAAAATGCAGACCAGGATTTCGTTTCAACCAACCACTTGAGTACTATTTGACTGTGACTCTTTACGCTCAGCTGGTTGGTTGAA
>JAODKC010000043.1:14461295-14492055 GCA_026777985.1 Mormyrops attenuatus
ACATTTCTAAAGAATGCTTTCAGCACCTTGTTGAATCAATGCCACGTAGAATTAAGGCAGTTCTGAAGGCGAAAGGGAGTCAAACACCGTATTAGTATGGTGTTCCTAATAATCCTTTAGGTGAGTGTATATATCGAGAGAGAGAGAGAGATTTTCCAGCTCTTTCTGAATTGATAAGAGCACGGAGAGAGCAGAGGACATATAATCAAAAGCATTTTATGAATAAAACCTGCCTGTGCATCAAACAGGGCTGTCTTGATGGTTGCAGTTTAGGTATGACATCTCCTTAATCCTCACATACCAGACTTCTGTCCTCCCAATCCTGGGAACGTCAGTTGGACCGTCACCCACTCTCGCTTCTCTCTTTCCAGGACCTCATTCTGAAAGTACTGACTTTAATGACGCACTTTCCGTCCCCCACTCAAATCCAGGGATAATAGATTGTTTCTGTGCTGTTAGTTCTCTTTGATGTGATGTACATGGGACGTCACTTTTCAATGGATGGCGGGAAATGCTTCTGTTTCTCATGTCATTGTTTTGTGCATTGACCTGATTTAAATTGTATACAGTAAAATAAAAGCATGTTCTGTTATCAATAACAAGAATGCTAGTTACATAATTGAGTTAATTGTTTTGAATATGCCTGAGTTAATGGACCGGGTTCACTTTCGGTTTTCTATGTTAGTATGTACATAATCCATCCCAACTGGGGTCACGGGGAGGGGGGGACTGGAGCCCATCCTGGGAACAATGGGTGCAGGCGGGAACCAACCCTGGACAGTTGCCAACACACCATAGGGTGCACACACTCACAATCACAGGGCCAATTTAAACTCACCAATCAACCTATCTTTTGGCTTTTGGACCATAGGAGGAAACCAGAGCCCCTGGTAAAAACCCACGTGAACACAAGGAGAGCATGCGAACTCCACATAGAAAGGACCCAGGACCAAACCCAGGACCTTCTTGCTATAACGCAGCAGTGCTAACCACTGCGCCAACGAGCCCCCTGGTATGTATATAATCACATATATAATTACTGTAGAGAAATCTTCTGTTAAATTATTATGGGGCCTTTTCCATTCATCCATTCATTCATCTACCTATCCATCTCCTAACCACTCCTGGTCAGACTAGTGCTGTAGTGAAGCCTTTTCCGTAAACCTTCCAGAAAGTGCCACAAATAAGTTAGGCTGTAACGGCAACGAGGCAGGAAAGGCAGTTATCAGGTAATGGCCAACACCTGGCTCCATCAGCTCAGGCTGACATAAGTACGGAACATTCCCGACAGTCATGAATGTGGCTGGGCCGTTGCCTGGCACCCTGGTGCATGCCTGCCCACGGCCGTTCCAGAAACATGCCAATCAGAGGGCTTATTTTGTCATCACAACATCTCCCTCTGTGCAACAGCGAAAACAAACAGCTCTTCTAAGAAAGGTTGGAGCAGCAAGTCAGTCTGGCGCGAGACTTAGTTATGTTGCTTTTCCTGGTGGGGGGCTGTCTTGGTGCCAGCTAAGTGATTAAGGCCATGTGCCAGCAGGGGGTGCAGTTAACCATTGTATTAAAAGGTATTAGAAGGATGCTTCTTATAAGCATTAATAGCAGCTATTGCAAGGCTTATCCCTTTTAAATACACCTGGAAACAATTAACTACTGCAACAGAATGCAGTCTTCTGTGACCGATCTTAGGGACTTTTAAAAAGAGTGGGATTAATTACATGATATTAATTATGAATTTTTACTTTGGATTTAAACTTAAAAAGTAATGCGTTTCAGGAATTGAATAAGACAAAGAAAGGACGCAGCAAAGCTACTGGGACAATAACAATGTTCGATTTCATTTACCAGACATTTTCCTATGGGAGTCAAAGAATGTCTACAATGGCTAGTAGTGTATACAATAACTAGTAAGGTGTACAATGTATAGTGTCAGATGCAGGTGCGTCAGGAAAAGGGGAAATTGCACTGCATCATATAATACACCCCATAACATTATTCTAGGTGCTTAATTTATATACATATATGTATAAATATGTGTGGGTGTATGCATGTGTGTGTGTGTGTTTGTGTGTGTGGGTGGGTGTAGTTGGGGTACACTATTTGAAGCACACAGATAATGCATTGTAAACAGATATTTTTTTCTACCCTGAGTTTCACATTATTATTTAGAAAAAGTCAGCTCCATGATTGACATGTTTGTGTTTCTTCAAATCGATTCATATCATAGTGGATGGCCACAAGATACAAATACCCATTCTGTTTGAAACACAGGACTTTCATTTCACTAACTAGTCATTTCATTTAATACAACTCATTAAAGAGATCGCTGCATTCTGTTTGTGACCCACCAAGCAGGCACACAACAGGCAGCGGGCTGAGCGCTGACGGTCCCCGGCTGACACTCCGGGAAACTTGCCGGGGGAGGAGCTGTCATTGTCATGTGTTGCTTTCTTTCAAACCCACATACAAACCTATAGCCCTACACATATACAGCACTTGTCGCCTTTAGCTGCGCTTGTTAATTCCTTCCATTAAAAAAAATTGTCAAAATAATGAAAAAAAACTACATTTTATCTCATACTGCTGTCATGTGATTACTGCTGCACAGTAATAATTAATGAATCCAAATCTTTCAATTAATTAAATTTTATTTTCAGTTTCTTATAGTTTAATGGCCCCTGGTTAAATGGGGGGGGGTGTCAAACAGTTCACAAAACTTAGTGTAGTTAAAGTCCATCTATTGCATTTCCAATGAATATTAGGTTAGAAAACACAATTATAACAAGACTTCCAGTATAAACCTCACCCACTTCCAGTCTTCTATCTGAATACAGATACAGAGATACATACTACTAGTGAAAAAGTTTTTACACACCACAGGATTGAATCACTTTTCCATTTATTTCATAAACTGCAGATTTTTTATTCTTGTTAAGCATTGGAAAGTTGAGTGAACAACTATAAAGGAAAATATAAGATGTGAAGAGTTTATAATAGTGCATGTCTGACATATTAACTGGTTATGCGGTGAGGGCATAGTCAAAGTCTAGGCTGTCCTTTAACTTTAAACACACCAGTTAACTGTTTCCTCCCAAGAAATTGAGCAGTACTTAGTATCCTTCGTAGTAAAAATGCCTCGAATTTTCTCTGCTGTTATATCTGCTAGAGGAGGTTACTTTGTATCAAAGATATGACATTTTCTGGCTAATAAAGGTACTAAAATGGTGAACATACTGTAAATGTATTTGTTAGCATAGAATATTGAGTATATTTTTAGTAAATGTTAAGTGAGTAATATGCAAATGTGGAAAATCTCAGCGTGTGTAGAAACTTTTGACTGGTAGTGTGGATGACTTTGTTGTGTGGACAGATACAGGTAGAGATAATGACATGGCTGTGCGGCTCTAATTTGTGCCTTTGTGCCAAGAATGGTAGTGATTCTGAGATGAGTGTAATAGGCTGGTTGTCTCAAAGGCAGTGGAGTCCTATGCCTAAAGTGCACTGCGCTGATTGATTGCTAAATACTCCGCTTGGATGTTTTTCAGTTTCCCTGAGTAAACTTGTCCAGGTCCCGCTACCAGGCCCCATTTCTGTGTTTGTTCTGCCCAGCGCCAACAACAACATTTTCTTCCTCCATTATAACATTCATTTCTTTGCGTTTCCCCAGTGCTTTTTGGGATAACACAGCCCTTGGCCCATCCCTGTGGCCCAGAAATCCCAGCTCCCATATCCTTCCTATCCCATGATGCACGGCTGCTTCTGCTGTCCCAACCAGAGCAATTGTCAGAGCAGTAGAAAAAGCAGGAGCAATGTCCATATTGTTAAAGAAATGTTACTGAAATTATTAGTTTAAAAATTATGCTTAAACAGAGAAAATCCATGGCAGCTTATATGTTATACATACCAAGTATGGATTTAGAAACACATGACATGGCTGGTTCATCAGATTGAGAAGGTCCTTATGTTTACCTTTTTATATAATGTTCTACATTCCATTCCAGTAGAAGGAGATGGTAAAACTAGATTTAACAGTAAAGCCAAGTGGCAAACAGCCATTGCTCTCAGTGATCTTGTCTTTACTTAAGTCATTTCTGCTACAGAGTTTCAACGTTAAATGGCATGAGAATTATACTCTGAGGCTTCATAGCATCTTCTGTGCTGGGTAGCCAAGTCTGAAAGAGTGTGACAGAAAAATGGAGCTGGTCTACCGGAAATATCTAAAGAAAAACTACGAAAAATAAGTTTTCAGTTCCCTGGTCATATGTACATCCTCAAAATGTACATAATATGTACATATTTTCATACATCCTATGCGTTGAAGGATAAAAGTATGCCTTACTGTAAAGTTGGTGTCTAAGTCCTGTGTGGTTGAAATGTCACCCAGTAAGCATTTGGTCATTAGAGAGACGATCAATTGTTTGATACTAACTGAAGTCTATGAAAAATGGTCTTCATCTATAGTCTGGTGCTATAAAATTGCCTCAATTTAGCTTTCAGAGCTTTTCCCAACGATTTGTCTTACTTTTCACTCGTTTGAGTGTAGTGTCTTGTTTCACAGGAGAAATTTACGGATAATGAAAGGAGGAATTCATTGGATTTCTGCCCTAACCAATTCCTGGTAAATAAGAAAAAGTGACCACCTGCCTGGTAACAGGGTGCACAGGTGTTTCTAAATAACACCAGGCCCCATCCAAGACTATTCCCCACACTGTTCATCATCCAGCCTCCCCCTTTTTTCAGGGGTTTGCTATATGCCAAGAGCTCATAGCCTGTCATTTTCGTAGTGGTGTGATGCATGTCTCTCTGTCTGTTAAAAGTGCTTGCTCCAGGCAGGACAGCGAACAGAGTCCTATGACACAGGGATGGGGGAGGTAATGGGCATCTGAGTACGGGGGTGGACAGAGGTGTAACGGAATGCTGGAGAGGAATATGAGACGGCCGTCTTAGCTTTAGTACATGAGAAACACGATTGGATCAGAAGTAGTGACATGGAAGATCTGCAGTGGGGTGTAGAATCAAGCACCCAGGCCTGGGAGTGTTTTGTAGGGACTGAGAGACAAAACAGACACTTTTGTCCAATGTGATGTATAAGTGTGTCAGGTGGTGTAACACAATCACACAGCTATCAAAACGTCCACTAGGCATAAGTGCAGCTAGGCTGAGCTTCCAATGAACAACCAGTAACAATGGGTTCACCTCCTAACTTTACCTTACCCTGTCATTTTTATCCATTTTTCCTCTCTAATAATCTTACCTGCCACATTTCTCTTGGTAGATATAAAAATGCTTCATTTGGGTGGGCTTGAAGGTTTGAAGGCCGAACTGTATCTGAGTAGGCTTTTGTTCTCCTAATCAACTAAATTTCAAAGACATCACATGTGACAGCTACAAGTTCTTGATACAAAGTGAGATGAGAATGTAACAGGGAGATGAGGTAATTGCTGTCTGAATGAGTCCTTTCTTTTTTGAGTGTATACCATATTCTTACATCTCCTTCCTTGAACAAGCAGTGTAATTTGCATAGGGTGTAAGGGACTATATCATTGTTAAAGTTTAGCTCAACAAAAGATGGGAGACGTCTTCTTGTGCACGATTAAATTTCACATTGCTTGATACGGTAAACATAGTGAACACTGTGTTTTCTACAACAACTATAAAAAGTGAACAAGATAACAAAAAGAGGGACATTGCTTCGCTTACAGGGTCATTTCAAAGCTGCAAGGCAAGCTGTTTTAATCAGAACTTTTCAAAATTATGTTGTGACTTTCTTCCTACCCTTATACTTTCTTCCAAGCTATGTTCAGCACAATGTTACAAAATATTTACATAACAGAAACACAAATTGAATTTGTTATACAGAGCTTTGGCGGGTTCAGAGAATCATCTCTTTCATATTGCTTTTTCTGAGTCATTTTCCTTTTATTTAACTTTTCTTGCACAGTTTTCATTATAAATGTCTGAAATCAGCATGTGCACAGGGAAGCAAAATATTAGCTTGCTTTGAGGGACAATAAATGTAAATAAAACACTATCTTGGCCAAAACAGTAGCAGAACCATTTTTAATCGAAAACTACAATTCTTTTCATATTTTTGGTTAAGTCATGAATTTTTTTTCTTATATTTTGCAGCATGAAAATAAATAAATGTTTGTGATAAAAAAATCACTGCTCTGCTAAGCTTGAAAGTAGCTGTAATATCTGAATAAACTATGAGCTTTGAAAAACTATTTAATTGTAATATGCATTGTATGACACCAATATTGTATATATAGATATAAAAGTAAAGTGAAAGGATAAGGCAGGGGTGTCAAACTCCACCTTCAGAATTCATTTGTGATGGAACAGGGAAAGAGCTAAGCTATACAGGGCTGCGCCCCCCCAGGACTGGAGTTTGACACCCCTGGGATAAGGTAAGAATGTGGTAAATTAATATTCTTCCTTTTTCAGATTTTGCTCTTGCTATATGTGCAGAGTTTGCATATTTTCCATGTTTGGCATAGTCTTCCTTTAGGTACTCCAGATTCCTTATATAGTTAGGCAAATCGGCATCTCAAAATTGATCTGTGTGTATGTGTGTGTGTGTGTGTGTGTATCTTGCAGTGGATTGCATCCTCTTCAGCGTGAAACCCTGCCTCATACCCTGTGCTGTCTGGGAAAGATTCCAGGCAAACAAAAAACACTCAAGCAAATGTTAGTTTGTTGTTACATTCATAAAAACACTTTTGAAAATGTGTAAGGTTATGGCCAAAAACAGTTTTGGTTTGCAGACTACTTGCACAATTTTCTGAACCAACTCAAACTTTCTTAAAGATGCAGTGCGATGACACACACTTCCAAGCCCAACATATGAGCAATAAATTATATAAGCTTGACCAATATTATCAAAATTGTCAATAACATGCATTATTAAAAAGTACACAGGATTTACATTATTAATAAACCAAAAAACTAACCAAAGCATTTTAACTCTACTCCACTTTAATGTGGTTTCAAAATCATTTTGGATTAATTGAATCAGCACTATTTGCAGTCATATTTAGAGGTACCATTAGATGGTCATCATTTCTGATGTTCAGCATTCTCATGTATTATAAAAACATATTCTTTCAGGGGCCTAGTGACAGTGGACCAGAGATTCTCAATCCTTTTCCTGGTCCCCCCCCACCCCCCCAGCCAGAATGTTTTCATTCCAGCCCTACCCTAATGGATACCTATATGGTCCTTAATAGGCTAATAATCAGTGTAGCGGGTTGAAAGCAGCATGGGTTGGAAAGAAAACATTCGGGCAAGGAGGGCACCAGGAACAGGATTGAAAACCACTGCAGTAAACAGATAGAGATGTAAACACTCAATAAATTGTCACTGTAGGGCCACTGCATAGAGTCATTTCAGCTGCATGTTGGCTAAGTGGTCAGCACTGCAGGGAAGTGGCTTTGGTTCTTGCTGCCAGCTTGATGTTCTCCCTATTTTTGCATTTGTTTCCTCTGAACACCCCTGAATACCTCCTCCTGCAACCCAAAAACAAGTAGTTATTTTATATTTGATATTGTCCTCATGGTGTGCCCTGGGACGGGTGTCCTGTCCAGAGTGTCCCCTAACTCATGCTTCCTTGGCTAGGCTTCAAGCAGCCCGTGATGCTGTATTGGAAAAGTGGTTATGGGGGATGACTGGATGGATGGATTTTATGGAGGTAGAAATCAATACACGCTTCTCCAAACAGGACCTTTGCCAGAGTGGCTAATGGAGAGGAAAGGGGCGGCAGCTCCAGGTGGGCCGGTCAGGTTGTGGGCTGGTGACAAAAGGAAAAAAATTGAGAATGGATATAGCAGAAATACAATTTAACATGATCAATCCGCCCCCCTAATAGGCTGGTCTGCAACTCAGTCCCACTCCAGCCCTGAAAAGACCTTAAACTTTGCTTGGTATCAGACTGATTTTGATAGGGTGTGTCCACAGAATTGTACCACCCTTGTCAATCATAAGGACGATGAATCGCAGGATAGCATCATGGAGTACAGTTGATTGGCCGCAACTGTAGAGTCTCACTTTGCAGGGTCTGAACAGCCCCAGGCCACCCCAAGGGATGCGTTCCATTATGGATGCGCCTTAAATGTTTGTAATGTTGGTCCAAGCTCACTGAACGTAGACATCCTCAGTCTCTCCTCTCCCATGTCGCTGACCGTTTACTAAAGAGCCACTAAAATAGTTCAAAGTCGCGACCGTTTGAAAGGAGCGTCACAGGAAAGGAGACCTATAGCTCTGTTCAGTGTGCTGTCTGCTGTCTTGCACCATGTTGCATCACCGCCCTTCTACGCATACACGTCGACAGTTTTCATCAGTGGCCATTATTATGTTTTAGACAACACAGAGCCTCTGCTGGAGCTAGAGTTCTGTTTATCTATTTTAGATACAGGAACATGTCGAAATAGCAGAGCACTTTATCTACCTATTCATTTATAAATGAAGCGCTTAAGGTGATATGAAATATGATGGTACATTAGCTATGTCTTTGATTATGCATACTTGTGTTTTGTAATAGCTTTCTCTTCTTGCCTTTTTGATGCAAACCTAATGTCATCATACATTTATTAATTGAGGAAATTAAACCCTTTATCTACAGCACTGTGAAAGTCTTTGGGTCCCATCTGTTTCTCTCTCTGCCTTGTTTGCTTCGCCGAATGTCAGCAGATCTTAAACCAAAACCAAATATTACATTAATGGGAATTTGACTAAACAAATAACAGAACAGTTTTACTAATGTGATTAATAATAGATATTACATGGCATCCAGTGGCTTTATTTGAAAAAGTCCCCCCCCCCACACACACACACCACCACCACCACTGGCAACATGTCTTGTAGCTGCAACGGCTAAAACTAAAACTGTAATGACTGTGGTTTTATATACATGAGCTGCTTATCTCGCCCAACATCTCAGTAGGGCGTAAACTTTTACCAGTAGAGCCAAAAGCTTGTAAACTTCTTTTTCAGTTCTTCAAGCACTCTGATGTCGTCTTGTTATGCTGTATTCTGGATCACTGTCTTGCGGCAGGACCAAACCGCTCACACGCATCAGCTCACAGACAGAGGGCTTGATATCTTCCTGTAGAATTTTCTCTAGGTCAGAACTGATGGTTCCATCCATGATGGCACCCAGGTCATGATGAAGCAAATCTTCCACAGAGTGTGACACTGCCATACGACACCATACTTTGCCTGCTGCTATGAATTTCAAGCATACTACTTGGTTTTTTTTTCCCCAGACACTACGGGGCTGAAAGGAAAATGCTTCTTCTCTTTCCAGACTGTTAAAGAACATGGTTCTAGTTCCCCTTAGCCTGCTTCAGAGGATTAATACAGTTTTGATGAGCTGTGTCTCTCTGAATATGTAAGTATCGTCTAGGGTTTTGTCCTGGTTCAGCAATCCAATGTGCCCAGCTTTACAGCTATGCTATTTTAAAACAGTAATATATATAGTGGCTGAAATAATAATTCAGAAATGAAGTGATTCCAAGATTAATGAAATTTTGCAAAAACTTATTATAAATCTGCTTGTAATGGAGTGAAATCAACCTGCAAATAGCATTGGAGTACTTAATAACATGTGCAAGCAGAAATCTAGATGATCACCACAGAAGAGACTGTATCATAAAACCATTCACAACATGCGTTTTATTTTTTCATTCATCGTCTAAACCACATGTCCTATGCAGAGTCTCTGGGGTCTGGAGTTTATCCTGGAAACAATAGGCACAAAGCAGGGAATATCCCAGCACAGGGCGCCAGCCCAGGGCAGGGCACACACCCACTGATACCTGCTGATATCCACTGATACCCACTGATACCTGCTGATACCCAATGATACCCAATGACACCCACTGATACCTGCTGATACCCACTGATACCTGCTGATACCCACTGATACCCAATGACACCCACTGATACCTGCTGATATCCACTGATACCCAATGACACCCACTGATACCTGCTGATATCCACTGATACCCAATGATACCCACTGATACCTGCTGATACCCACTGATACCCACTGATACCCAATGACACCCACTGACATCCACTGATATCTGTGGAAAATTTTGGCAACTACAGTTTTCTGTAGCATGTCTGTAGACTGTGGGGGGAGACTGGAGAACCTAGAGGAACCCCCAAGATGACGTATATATGGTACATTTTAAATTACTTTTTAAATTGCAGTCAGTGGAAAAAAAACTTTCACCCAGAATTCAGTTTACTGCATAGCCATCAAAACTGTGACCTACCTTTTCCAGATAGATCCTCAGCTACACGTCACCTTATCCTTTTTTGCAACACGAGTCCTTCTGTGAAACTGAAAGACATTCAGCTGGTCCATGTGAGCAGCCCCGGGTCCTCGGCCCCCGCCGCGGCCCGCCTTTGTGTTTCAGAAATCACCGGACCACCGCTCGGGCGATAAATGGCGCGATTTTGAGTCACGCTTCAATCCTGCCCGCGATTCTCAGGTGCCAGTCATCTGCAGCGGATGAGAGCCGCATTCACAATGGATCAAAATAGAATAAAGGAAACCGCTGCGGACAATTATACAAATGGCCGCGAATGGGGATGGTGGTGACGGTGATGATGATGGCTGTTTCTACCATGCAATTTAGCGGACGGCGTATAGCTACATTTCAAAAGGGATCCAGAAGGCAGAGAATATACTTAAAATACTGAAGATGCATCACAAAACCTGCTTAAATAATATGAAATGTAAAGCTCCTCTGTACAATTCTGCTAGAAATAAGCATATAATGATGCATCCTTTAGCTGCCTGAAGGAGGCAAATTGCGCCTTACATATTTTTAATTGCTGTTTTTTGATTGGTATGTAACAGACAGGTTTGATCAGTGTCTCCTACAGCCAGCCACTGTATTCTGCCACATTCTCTGTTTCATGTCCCATTGCATCAGTCTCTTACTGCCAGCTTTCATCGAACAACCGCAGAGCAAAGCTTGTGATGTTTCTTTTTGCTTCTCTCTTCTCTCTTTTCTTTTTTCTTTTTTACGTGTGAGTACAATTGCCTACCGAAGCTGCTGACAACACAAAACTTCATATGCCGGTAGAAAGTGGAGACAAAATATTTGGTAGTTAACCTGGGAAAACAAAGAGGAACAACAATTTTCTGCAAACAGGCTGCGAATTAGCTACTATCGAATCAGACGTGGACATAATCTTAACGACAAATAGCAGTAATCACTAAGAGTTAGTGTTTATAATATTACTGATATGTGATTAATGATTAACATAATTCCTGGAAACAGGCATTATTAACAACTGCTAATTTCTCAAGTGTTATTGGAAAATACATGTTAAGACTTCTTCAATTTTATTTTTTCACATTTACATTATTTCTAATGCAGTGGAATCAATAGAAACCTATTCTTCATAGGCAGACATTTTTTTAAAAGTTGAATGTAAATGTTTAATCTGCACATGTAGTACAAATAAACAATAAATACATATAATAAGCAGTTTTGAAAAGGTGCTTCAAATCTAACTCTTACATTTTGTATGGACATCCATTAAGTCAGTGTACTCACTGTACTGCTTTATACAGCTAGATAGCTGCACCACTGAAGTATTTAAGGATTTTCGGCAGCACTCTCTAGTCATAAGCGCTGCTCCTTAACCGCTACGCCACCAGCTTGAACTGCACGATAGACCTGACATTTATCGTGTCAGCTGTGCGACAAATCACTTCATAGGACACATGTTTAAAGATTAATGTGCTAAAAATTGGTAGATAACGATACCAGATTTGGATTAAAAATCCGTTTGCATCCCGATGGTGAAAAATGATGTAGCTGGCTAAAGAGTTCACGGAAGATGTAGACTGGTTATAAATGTCACTTTCAAAATAGTTCCACGGATGCGTCAGAGACAGCCTGACCACAGAAGGTCCTCATACATGACATAATGTTACCTTCAGCCGAGCTACAGCAGCATGACCTAACAGAAGAAGGTCCTCTGGATCCGGTTTTGTACTATTGCCGAGATTTGCTGGCATTTTAAGACCCCTTCTTATTCTTATCGGACGTTTTTATTTTGTTTGTTTTTTTTGTTTAGGCTGGTCTTTTATGTTATCCTTAGAATACCTGTAAAGCTGACTGACCGGAGAACATTTATTTATTTATTATCATTGTCCCTTACAGGACAGAGAGGAAACCCGTTCTCTAAAAAGTAGAAATCCAAGCAGTTTTGTGCTGACGACACCGTACCGTGTCAGCCATCGTTGAATAAAAAAACACATATTATTGTTACTTTCTTAGGAAAGCGGCTGAATCCTGCATGCACTGTGTTCTCCAGGGCTTCCTATCAGTTGGATGTGAAATGAGGCAGGGTTTACGGGGAGGGCGACCCACCCTACTCCAGCTACGCTCAGCTGCCTGAATACCTGTTCACCCACTATTCAAGACAGGCCTTTGTGTGATGAAAATGGCATTCATAAATAATGTATGCAATAATTTATTCCCCTTATGAAGGGAACAGTGATCCCCTGCCTTCTCTGTTGTGTGCTGGTTATTAACGTTTGTCATCTTATCCTCAATTAATGAACTTGGGTGAGGAACCAGAAAGGAGGGAAGACCAATAATGACACCTGGAGCTGCTAATGCAACCCCCCCACCCCCCATGCAATTTCTTCCCTTCTTCTATATCTCTGTTCCTATTTTATTTTATTTTTTTTACTTTATCCACTTCAAAACAGAGCAGCAGCCCAAGGTCTTTCTCGCCTCTCAGCCTGTGGGTCTGTCCCCCAATGATCATGCATTGTGTTTAACCATAGCCATGTTTTTTACCCCTCTCCAGAAGCACAGAACACTAGATAGCACCACACTACCATTTTCCTTTGAATTTCTCTGTTTGGCCAGCAGGATGAACATTTACAGCCAGGGGGGTTTGGCAAAAGCACGGCTCTCCACTGTAGCGGCCGGCTGTCTGTGTTTCCCGGAAATGCTATAGTCTGCACTCTGTAATGACGGCCTGCTGAAATCGGAGGAAATATTGACGTCCGTGATTAAATTCCAGGGTGCAGCGTCTTTAAACCTGCTGTCCCTGGGCACAGCACCAGATCAAATCTGCAGATAATAATAACCAGCATGCGTGTGCCGTGTTCAGCTCGGACAGACCACTGTAAAATCCATAGCATATATAACAGGAAGCAGGGAAGCAGGGACAGCTAAAATGTCAGGCTCTCAGCTCTGGGAGGAGGACACAGGAAGTGTTATCTAATGTGACTAGTGTGGCACTGGGCAGTTTTATGTTCTTGTATCAGTGGTGTTGCGCAAGTCACTGTGAATTATGTCACTTAGCGTTCCAGGCTAGCTAAGTGAACAGAAGGTAAATATGGAAGTTTAGGGGTCCAGTAGCCTCACCTGTTCACTGCTGAGGTGTAGGGCTAGCCGAGAAAGTGTCGCTACTAATTCCAGCACCCCCATCCAACCCACCATGCGATGAGAGCCGTAAACCGCCCAGCACCTGAGTCTCGTCACCCTTGGCAGTGGTGGATGGCATCCGCCGGCAGGAATGGACTCATATTATGCCTTTTATTACACTAACTGGGGGGTTGGTGTACCGGCGCCCCCTGGAGGCAGGCTGGCAGTGCGGCATTCGCTGCTGAGCAAAGGGGACCTTCTTAGACCCACCAATTAGCCTTGTACCCACAAGCCATAGAAATGTCAGACGCTATACTGTGTTTATTTTTCTCAAGAAACCCGCACAACCGCCTTGCCAAGTATTTATGCAAATGCTATATTTACATTTTCCACATACCTCCCGGGTGCGTTTTGTCCGGGGCATCTTGCAGGCTGGTACACAGTACAGCAGGAATGGCATTAACAGCAAAACCTTCCAACACAAGCACATAAATGTGAAACTGTTATGCTATACAGTTATTTTAATATAAATTTAATTTGGGTTTTTTAAATGCCACCCTTCTGTTTAATCTGCATAACCGAAACAATTTCTACTAAAAAATACTGAGAATAAAGCAAATAATTTCTTTATTAGATGGTATCGTTTTCACGTGTAGATTTCTGTGAATCTACCAAACACATTTTTCCCATTGTTCCCTACTAAGCACCTCATTAAAAGGTAGCTGCGTCTGCTCGTGAAGCGTAAGAGGTAATCAACAATAAGGATTGGGTTCAGGTATTATTTGTTAGCCTGAGCAGGTAATTCAGTGTATTTAATTACACCATCCATCTATCTCAGGATGCACAGGGCACAAAGCAGGGGATGCACTGGACAGGACACAACACAACATAGAGATACCAGTTCATCTAGCCATATATTTGAACTAGGAGAGGAAGTACACCGAAACAAGCAAGAAAGTACAGATGGATTGGGATTCGAACCTTCAACTTTGGAGGTGTGTCATTAAAATAACAACCACTGTGCTATTCAAAACTTACGCAGACACTAGTTATTTTGGAGGTATTTAACTACTATTGTAATTTTTTGTTGTGGTGTTTAACTTCTTGTAGACATGTTTTTCTTCTCTCTCACAGTACACGCTGACCTCTGAGGAGCAGAATTCAGTTAGATCCATCCCTGACATTCATGCCAGAGGAGGCCATAAAACTTAGACAGGCCCACTGTGAGCGAAAGAGAAAATTAGCAAAGACTAAACGTTAAAATGACACCGGATTAGGATACTCAGCAAAGAAAGTAGGCTGCCTTATATAGACTATGGTCACGTTGTGTGAAGGAAGGATGCAGAAATCATTGGCCATCTATCAAACCCAACCCTCATACAAAACAATACACCCAAACCAAGAGAACAAGGAAGGCAATCTAAGCAGGCACAAGTTTTTCATTGTTTTTGACATCATTTCATTAAGCAGACCTGGGAGACTATCAAACAAGAATAATGTGACATCACACAGCACAAAGAGGCTGGTAATGAACATAGCTCGTTCAATAGGTCTGACCTCCTAATTAATCTGTCATTTACCTTGAGCACACCCTGGCACTTAAAAGTGAAGCACACAAAACCAAAATAAAGATTTTGCTTTACCAAAATCCTCCCGCAGCGATTCACTAGCAGCTTACTGAAGTTTTTGTCATGAATGCAGTGTTACGATTTTATCTTACGAAGAGTAAGATAATCCAGCATTTCTGCTGGAAAATAAGCAGAGGGGATTTCTAACATAATCAAATATTAACTCGGTGAGTAACACGACTTTGCATAATGACTAAAGTCACCACTCGAGCACCTGACCAGAGAGCGCGGAGGGATTTATTTTGGGGAAATTGTTCCCAGTATTATAGTCAACCATGAAACACTGGAAAAGTCACCCCAGTTATTTAGCTATCAATTTAATATTTTGAAAGTTGACTTACTTTGAATGAATAATACATAGGAATAATAGTATATAAGTACACCCTGGATAAGGTTCCAGCCAATTGCAGGGCACACACACACACACACACACTACCATCAGTTTATCCAACTATCCATCCATCTCCTGGTCAGAGTCACAGGGTGGCCTGGAGCCTATCCACCCTGGACGGAGTGCCAGTCCATCACAGGGCACGTGCACACAATCACACGCCGCGGGCAATATAGACACCAGCTACACTAAGTGATTGTCTTTGGATTGTTGTAGGAGACCCATGCGACACGGGGAGAACATGCAGATGCCAGACACAGAGGGTGAAGGCCTACCCCCAGTAAGATGTCAGTGGCTGAATGGGTATGAACAGCTCAGAGTTACACAGAGATGAACACTACAAAACACCACCTGTATCTTCTTCCTTAGTCTTTTCAGTGTATTAATATTTAACATAGTGTTGCTTGTCCTTAAACATTTTCTTATACAACGTTATGTGTCACAGGCTGGGTGTTACATAACGTGCCCAAGGCAGGACAATGACAGGCATCCTTAAGCGTATGCTCATTCCCTATCAGGAAGTGCATTGCTATCTGAGCAGTGTTTATTTGTGCTTTAAGGCAATGTCGATGGAGCTGCCAGACGTGCGGCACATTTTTATGTTCGGTGTCACTTACCGATAAGAGCTGTCGATTGTTGTCAGCTCGGATACGTCAGAATGAGAGGCTGCTGTCCTCTGTACCGACATGCTGTGAGATGGGCGTATAAGCATGGAGCACCTCACATGGGTGTAGAACGGGGGCAGGGGTGGGGGTCGAGGGTCTGCTGGGCTTTTGAAGGGTTGATGGGAGTTTTACTTACACAAAAATGTTCGGAGCAGAAGGGAGAGAGAGATAACCAGTCAGATTGTAGAGCAGGTGGGTCCAAGCAACTAGAGGGGGTGGGACCGACCAATCAGATGTCTTCAATCTGACTGGTTATCTCTCTGCACCAATCATTTTTCATTTTGCCCTTATGACATTTTTGTGTAAAAAAAATGTTAAACTACCCAGAGCTTTGGAAGGCCTCCTAAAACAGGGGTCATCAACCCAGGATCAAAGGGACACATATATGGCACGTCTGATTTCTGGCTTTGATTTAACTGCTTTTCGTTTATTTATTTTTTGTGAAATAAGAGACAGCAGTGAAAGAACGCAAAGTGAGCTACATATACAACAAGAACAGAGATGAAAATTAGAAAGCTATTCTGATGCAATTACTAAAAATGACAGAGAGAAGTCAGTTGAAAATTTTTAATTGCCAGTCATCCATGTAATCTGAGAGATGAATGTCCTGCTCCAGTCCAGCAAAGCTGCTAATTAGTCATTGCTTTTGCTTTGATTGCATAGAGTAGATCATGTTAAACCAAACATGTTAGTTGTGGACTGAGGTTTAATAGTAATCATGATTGCACTAAAACAAGCCAATGGTTTAATTCGAATGGCCTCAAATTGTCCAGAAAGGGGTATTTCAGGCTGAAGTATAAAACTGGGCCCCTCTCAGTTGTACATCCTGACAATTTTCCTGGACATCTGAAGAGAGCACAGTCCAGCAGTCAATTTCATCTCAGTTTCCAGATTAGAAGCCAAAATAGACCAGGTGTCCCCATTGTAAGTCTGATGTCTGGGCATAATGTCATTTATGAATATTCATTGTTGCCTCCATGATTGACAGGCCATAACCCAACCCAAACTGTAATTTGCCTATTGAAATTAATCCCATTCTTCACATCTTGCAAGGACATACAGCGCATGTGTGGTTTGAATCTTGCCTTGAACCGTGCGTGTGCGTGTGTGTGTGTGTGTGTGCGCGCGTGTGTGTGCGTGCGTGTGTGTGCGTGTGTGTGTGCGTGTGTGTGTGCGTGTGTGCGCACATGTATATTCATGCATGTCTCCGTACGTACGTGTGTACACATGTATGTTTGTGCATGTGTCAGTGTTTTATATATATATATATATATATATATATACACACACACACACATATATGTGTGTATGTGTGTGTGTGTGTTCTTCCCATCTTTCTGTGAATTTCCTTTGGCCGTTTCTTCCCACAGTTCAAAGACATGTGGATCAGGTAGTGCTGGCTTTCCAAACAGCCTGCAGTGCGTGCTTGCCTTTCCTGGATTCACGCCCTGAATGCCCTGTGACTGGCTCCCGGCTCAGTGTGACCCTGCATTAGATGGATGGATGGATTTTATGACATAGTACATATGACATGGAAAAAGTCACACTTTTCAAGCTTCAGCTATTTTCTTCAGCTGACGAACGAATCTTTTCTTCTTCTTTTATTAAAATTCCCTCATTTAAACACCCTCATTTATTACCTTGGTTGTTAGTAGCGTAAAGGCCAGTGTGTGTCTATGTGACTGTGTGTCCTCCAAACAGGACACAATTAGGGGATTAAACTGACAGTGACTGTGAAATGCACAATCACCATAAATGGTTCGCACAAATACATGTAGGCATATATGCTATTACTTTTAAAATACGTTATTACAAAATGGAGTATCTACATACACAAACACACCCATCCATTTTCTGAAACTGCTTATCCTATTCAGGGTCACAGGGGGTCCAGAGCCAATTCCAGAGGAACGGGCACAAGGCAGGGAACAGCCCAGGGTGGGGTGCCAACCAATCAGAGGGCACACTCACACCTACATGCAATCTGATACCTCCAATTAGCCTCAACATGTTTTGGGACTGGGGGGGAACCAAGATACCCAGAGAAAATCCAACAACAACACGAGGAGAACGTGCAAACTCCACACAAATGGCACCCTTCTGGAGACTGGAACCCAGAGATGTGAGACAACACTGCACCACCCCACACAGATACATATATAATTTAAATTCATGTGGCTATATCATTCAATGTATATTTAAGCATTTAATTGGCTGACAACAAAATAAGATTAGTTTTTTGGGCTGTGACACAGAGGCTGAAAACATTCTCACTTCAGATGTGCTAATTTAAAAAAGGGTCTGCTGATTGCAAATTATTCTCACCTGAAAGATGCTATTTCAGGATCTTTTAAGGTCATATGGTGATAAGAATATTCCTTAAAGTGTAGTTTTGTTTTTATGCATCCCATCTTATGTAGGCCTACTTTAAGTAAAAAAATAAATGTACAAACATATTTTAAAAAATTGAAGTTCAAATGTTAACAGGAAAGCACTCTGAAGGGATTAGTGCATATCACTCAAAGACCAAAAACTGAAAACCAGATGACAACTGATCATTAGTCACATGAAAATTGAATTACAAACCCCCTAATTTAAAAAGCAGTCAGAGGATGGTCATGATCACAAAAATCTTTTATTTCTTTGATCTGCATGTCACTTCTCCAGCAGACAACTCCTGTAGATTCGGCCACAGAGACAGGTCCAAGGGAATGAAAAATGAAAAGAAAATGAACGAAGACCATTGTCTGAGACTTTCAAATGCAACATTAATCAGCGTCACAAGATCTCGGCTGAAGGTGCAGTGCTGAGCCATTCATTATCTGCCCCCTCCCCCCAAAAGAGATGTACATAGCAGCGCTTCTTTCGCTTCAAGGATCATAATGAAATTAAACACACTGACTGTCTGACATTTAAATTGCCCTGGCGAGAGGATAAGCTTGGAGGTGGAGAAGGATGCTGCAGCAATTCCGGCGGGCTTTGGCAAAACATCCAACATGTGACTGAAGAAAATAACATCAACTTCTGCTATATTATGTATCCGAATAATAGCGTGATATCTGTGGGCCGCAACGGTCTGTCTGTTAATTTGTTTTTCATTACGTTCGTACTTCGCTTGGCAGAGGGATTCACGTGGCCCTTGTCCGGAAGCTGTCAGGTGAATGATTGTTTGTGGTTCAGCAGTGCCCCCTGTCGGACTCCTCGAGAATTGCTCCAGCGTAATCGCTTAGAGAGAGAGAGAGAGAGAGAGAGAAAAATGATAATCGACGCATCGCCGACACCAAGGACAGGGGGGGACTGCCACATTGTGTTTTCAAGATCGTGTTTGGTTACAGACCTGTCAGACACAGAGCAAATCCCAACAAGGTACTTTTTTGTTTTTGTTTTTGACAATTACCGCTGCAAGCTTGGCTTAACAGCAATATTAATGATGTTCCACTTAAAAAGGACAGTGACTATGCCATTAAAGTCCTTTGTCCAAAACAGTGCTATTTTACTACATTTTACTAACCAAATTACCGATGCTATCAATCCTGTTCAATAATTACAGTCCATCATTAACCCTGTTTTAATAAATACCTGCTAAATTTCAGTGGACACGAAACTTTCAAGATTTCCCACTGGGTGAGTCTAAATGTCAGTGATATTAAGTGAAATCTTAGGATCATAATAAAGTGAAATATCCACATCAGGGCTTATCTTTCCCCAAAAGCAAAATTAAATCACAAAGACAAGCCGAGGGCCACTGCATCTGCAAGAATTCGGAGGGGGGGTGAACGATTGCAGTTTAGATAGGTTTGCTGTCCGGAAAGGGGACTAGAGTCCACCTGTTGAATTTCTTTGAGATTCTAGATTATTACCAGCTGAGTGTCCTACTGATAATCACCAATACTTTCTACACGTAACAGAGGAGGTTATGTGGAGGAGAAAGTTCAGAGCATTAGAAAATCCCAATAGGCACCTGAATCATACCTGAGGTTAGCATTTGTGATGCTGATGGGCAGGTTTGTGGTGGGAAGCAGAATCAGAGAGCATGCTGGGATGTCAGGCTGGGGGAGGTTAGGCCGCTAACCAAAGGCAGAAATCAAGACACTTCCAATGCTTTAATCTTCCACTCCCTGTTCGACTACAAAGAGTTTTAGAAAAATGAATTATCTCTGAGACCTCTGGTACGTGATTCCTCTAAGAAGGCTTACAAGAGCCAGTGGACTTTCTGACGGACATTTGCGGCCGTCCCTGCATTTGCAGTGCCTTCTGTCTGGTCTTTATCGTGTGCGCATTGCTCATTTTTTATCTTCTGAACTGTTTTATGTCAACTGGTCCTGTCACTCAGCAACTGTTGCTGGGCAACAGTGGGTATCCTTTTGATGCCCATATTCAAAAATAATGCTTTTCTTTAACAATTCCCTGTCATGTTCTATACATCTGAGTTGTATTCATGTTTGATCACTGTCAGCTGGATGTCGGCAGATGGGGCCCACGTGAGAGGGCATTGCCCTGCAGGCAGCTGGCCAGAGGCTTCTGCGAATAACGGGCCAGGTGTGACTGCCACTAACCCAATCAGAGACACTCGAAAAGCAGCCTGCTGTAATGTTTTTAGCTATGCAGACTTAGCTCAGGAGTAAAACAGCAGGACCCCATGAAAAAACATCCAGTGTTTCTCTTTACAAGCAACCTTGACTACTACACCCTTCTCCACACTCAGAGAGAAGCACAGTCGGATTACTAAGCACTCCTCGAAGCGATTCATCCCCCTCGGTCCGAGAAGCCAAACTCCCTTCCCGGGAGAAGCCAGCTGATAGTATGATACCAGTCCCACTAGGCCTTAAAGAGACCCACCAGGCTCCCTCATCCAGGCCAATGAGATTGACGGAGAGAGAGATGGGTACCCTGGACAGGGTGTTTGTTCGGGCACGGGGAAGTCGTCCCCTCAGCCAGAGAAATAAATGCAACACGGCCAGTCTGAGTGGAGTCAATCAAGGTCCTAACACCTAAACACTCCCACTACACCACAGTGTGCACGTGAATACGGCACCTTTGCTGCCCACGTGCTGTCACTCTGTGTTATCATTTAATTCTGACACATAGCTCACATTTCAGCACAATAGCTAGCAGTTTCGTGCACATGTGAATGTTTTAGTGGGACATTTGCTGGAGGGTACAGCAGCAGGGTCCCAGCTGGGATTTCAGCCAGTAACCTTCAGGCTACAATCACGTGTCCTTCAACACGTTACCTGCTGCTCATCTTAATTCATTTGCAATTTAAAGCCGCCGTAATGAAAGTAAATGCCCTTATTTAGGTTTCGCTTCAGGCTCTAGAAATATTGAGAGTTTGATATATCGGTCTCTGTGGCATTTCATTTCATTGCAGAGAGAACTGCTGGCATCTGACCATTTTACCATTCAAAGGTGGTCCAGGGTCCGGAGAAGGGCCTGCCCGCCTGCCCCCCCCACCCCCGGTCCTTGCGGGTTCCTATTTCCCCTTTACCCTGCAGCGGAACAAATTTTGCCATTCAGTATCTGAGAAAAGTCCCATTGAAGTCTCCCTAAGTGCTGTGTGAGTCAGCTGCCATCTGAGTAGCTCAAGAGCATCCAAAGTGCCTCCGTGCCACAGACCGGCGTGCCAATGGGGCACTAGGGAGTTCAGGTACCCAAGCCAGCAGGAGGCCTGCGCGCCACCACCGGCTGCCTCCGAGGATCAGCATCCTCCCTCCTGCTTTTGTTTTTCTTACCGCAGTTGGAATGGAATCCTTTATCTCCTTCCTTCACCGCTGAGCCATGCTAAGCCATGCCAAGCTGTGCCAAACCATGCCAACCACGCTGTGAAGACCCAGGCTTCCATTACCATCTAATGTGAAGCAAAACTCCACAGTGTAGGAGTGTCTGAACCCCGCTCCACTGCAGGGAACCAGAGACCAACTCCCAGGCTGAAAATTTAGCTTTAAAGGCTTATTCAAACTCCAGCATTTCTCCAATGTGGTAAGCCCAGGAAATTGACTTTTTATGCACAATTTAGCTAATTTAAGTAACACATAGAAATCAACAATTATAATTTATTTATTCAGCAGGCACTTTTATCCAAGATGACACACAATGGAGAAAGTAGGGTCAGACAGTCCCTGCTCCAAAGCCCCAGCGTGTGATGTCTGAATGGGGAGGGCAGGAAGGAGCAACGAGGCAGGAGCGGGGTGAACCGGCACACAGGGAGCACTGCAGGGACTGGAGGCGCAACGCACAGGAAGCACACTAAACATCTGTGACGGTGACAGTGACCAAGCTGAGGAACATAGTAAGGGTAGGCACATATATACACAGTTAACAAGGAACTAACAAAAGGCAGGTGTGGGTGATTATCACACGCTGAGAACATTTAGGTGATTATGGGATGGCCAGCACCCGCTGCTGGCCAAACGGGAACATGACACAATGGTAATAGCACACTTCCGACTCTGGGGATGACTGAGCCACACACCATCCCCCTTATCTAGCTAATGCTTGCTAATTTTTTGTATTAAGATGGATAAATGGTGATTTTTATCTGAAGGAATTTTCAGCTTAACTAAACATTTTAACTAGGTTATCACTCTGTCTGTCTCTTTTACTCAAAGCATGTCAAGGCCAGGTTGGGTGGTTCTGATATAAATAAATGCCGTTTGTTTCATCATCTTTCAGCCTTGATGTAATTCAGTAAAACAACAAAAAGACAAAATTAGATCTTCCCTGTAGCTCTTGACCAGCAGGGGGTGGGACCCCCAGTGTACCATAATTACCAGGAAAACATTCCACGAAAAAAAAAAAAACATGAAAGACTAAATGAATTACAGTGGATGAATCTGCTCAGGCCCCGTTCCTCAGGGGATCTGGAAGGAGCTTTGAAAACATCTTCAAAAATATAGCCTGAACATCGCATCCTCTTGTTCGTTTACTGTAGTCGGTGTGAGTCTTCTCAAATTAAACCGAAACCTGAGAAGCAGCATTTACATATCAGTGTGCCTCGTGATGACGAACCACAGCTGTTTAACTTCACATTTCATTTGTTTGAGTTTTCATCGAGCTCCTCGCATCGTCACCGCAGTTCCTCTCCCAGGGCCGAGTTTAAATCTCGTTTGTGCCATTACAGGTGCAGTCGTCCTAAGCGGCGGCCGTGACAGCGGTGGATTCCACTCGCTAATTTGAATCACCCGTTTTGCATTTTGTATTAAGCCGCCAGGATCCGAGGCTAAGAAAGTGATTAGGAGACGCGTGGCGTCATGGCGATAGCATGCGACGCCAGGCCCTATCTCTTTACAGCTGCTAACTGCCTGAATAGATAATACAGCACGATGTGGGGGTGATGGGCCCCTCCTTCTACATGGCGGGTACAAGCAGCAGAGACGTCACAGAGCGTCAACGGACAGATAAGTGTCCTCCAGGTATCGTGTCGCTAGCTGTCTGAGGGTAACACACCCTACCCTGCCCTCATGTTTTACTACAAATTTCATGTGTTTTTAACTAAAAAATGCACCAGCTGAGGCCAGTTTAAAACCTCTCTGCTGGTAGCGGATCAAACGGCACCAATAATGGTCCCCGGCTCCTGAAGCAGCAGCCTTGTGATTTCGCATCGACCTCTGCCGTGCTTTTCGACCATGTGCTGCGGCTTCTGCCTGCTAACACGCTAACAATACCACAGTAATACATCATCTGCCGGTCCAAGTCTTAAAGTACGGGCTTTGCACCGTGCAGCCATTTATTACACAGTGCAGCCGCTGTCAAAATCTTCTATGTTCAGGCGCATTGTTATCAAAAGCCATATATTGATCAAGAGCGGCACCTGCGGATCAATGTAATACTATAGCTAAAAATGACTCTACTTGGGACTCGGGTTGGCATAATATTACTGTTATAAATGACTGATAAGTTAATAAGGCAACATATCCCTGAATGAGTTCTGGCATAAAATATGTATTTCAATTAATCCGAAACATGCATCAGTTAACATTTTATCTTCCTGTCACGAAGATTAAAATGCTCTTACGTGTCAAATTCAGCCTCATTATTTATCATTTTTTCTTATTTTGACTGGCAGGCCAGAAGCACACGACTGCGCAGAGACGTGCAGCTCGATGCTTAGCCCTGGACTGGAGATAATGGTGCTCAGCTGGCTCTGATTTCACTGACAAAAGAGTAAAACAAAGAATCAGAAAAAAAAACAGAAGAAGGGGCCTGGCAGTGGAGGGGAAGATGGTGGTGCAGGAGGTAGTGCTATCATTCAGCAACCAGAGGGTTGCAGGTTCTTCCTGACCCCATCGAAGTGTCCTTGAGTAAGACACTGAACCCCAAATTGCTCCCATTGTGCAGGTTGGCACCCTGCATGGCAGCCTTTGCCACCAGTGTGTGGATGGGTGAATGTGAGGTGTAAAGTGCTTTGAGTGCTTGTAGGAGTAGAAAAGCACTATATAAATGCAGTCCATTTACCATACCCATCCATTTTCCATACCCGCTTGTCCTATGCGGAATCACAGGGGTCTGTGTCTATTTTATAAACTATATTACTTCACGTATCCTCCTAAGATCCCGTAATTCATTTTTGTCCTCCATACAGAACATTACGTTTCTGTTCATATCTCTCACACTATACATCGCACACTCCCATACTAAATAGTGTGCCAAAATAGTACACAAGACAGGATAGCATGTCCGAAACTTTAGTGTGCATTGCTTAGTGCATAAAAAATTCCAGGATGGCACCCTTCATTCGGTCGAAATGTGTGTGTGAACTATTAACTCAGGAGTCAACCCGAACCTCGCGGGCGAGGGTAATGGCGGTTTTAAATGTGAGTACAATTATTTAATAGAAAAATATGATGAATGCATTGAATGTATTGATGAACGTACACGGTTTGTTCGGTACTTGTTGTTGTGCAGGACATCTGTCATTAAAGGTCAAAGTCCAGTAGTTCAAAGGTACTGTAGTGCATCCGGATTGTGTACAAAGTTTTGTACTCGCGTGCCAAGGACCGTTACTGTAAGCGCATAGTGTGTAGTGTGTGATTTCGGATGCAGCCTAAGTCTTGCTGTTCCTTAAAGAGGGTAGGTAGGGCTTTAAGATGACATCATATATGAGGGGGTGTGACCTTGCCAACTTCCTCTTCCTGTCAAGTCAAAGTTGGAATCAAAAGTAAAAAACGTATCTATCCTGGATCTCAGAAGGTTAAAGTGTGTCTTCTGCGCTCCTGTCTGCAGTAATCATTTGCACATCATTTCACACACTCCTTCATTCACAATATCACTGAGAGCATCCAAACTGTCGCCTCCTGTGCTCCAGAAGCATGAAGAACAATTTTCAGTGTTGCAGTGATGAGAAGATAAACTATATTTGATCCAAGAGTTGGTGCAACAGTTGGTGAGGACATTGCAACCAGGCGCAATGCAGCGCCCCGCAGAGGCCGGCCCTTCGGGGGAGTACCGCTGGCCCCCAGAACAGCCAGAAATGGCCGTGCTCCAGTTCACAAGGCACTGCAACAGCTGGAGCCTCTCTGGGATGCCCTTACATGCAGGTAAATAAATGCCCAGGCGCAGGCTAACTCTACAGCCTGGGTGCAGATATTTGGGGCGGGGCCAGCTTTGCTGAGATGCTAAAAAACACTCCCACTTTTTTAAGACTTTTTCCTGTCTTAAAATAGGGAATTAATGGAATTCACTGCATTGTAGCTTTGCCTTACAGTGGCCCAGTCAGAGTCCCAACTTAAATCCTATTGAAATTTTGAAGAGAGTGGAAAAAAAACAGTCATAATCCTCCGGCAAGGTAAAAGAGCCTGAAGAAGCCGTCCAATGAAAAGGGGCAAAGTTCAAGGTTTTTTTTGGCTTAGCTTTCCTGGTCAGCTATTTTGCCTTCCCAGTGTTCTTATCTCATGCTTTGCAGAAAATATTTTCCCTCATACCTTGCAGTAAATGCCAATGGAAATAAATCTTGGCATATATCTATTTCAGTGTTTAAGTACAAGTCCGCATTGTTTTTTTGTTTCATAAAATGTGGCTCCTTTAGGCTTCTGAAAGATTATATACCTATATCTAATAGTGCCAAACAATTCTCACAATTACAGAAATATATTAATGAATTACAAAAATGCACAAAAAATATTAATATTCCTTAGCTCGTTTGCAAATATTACGAAGTCACAAGCGATTGTGATCCAAACCAATCAATGGAATGATATTCCGACCCTGTGACCTATGGAATCGGCCAAAAAAGGCAGCTGGGGCAGGGGGGTGTGGGGAGTGGGGGGGCAGAACAAATGACAAACAGAAATACGGCAATGAAAGGTCAGAATAACGCATGCCTCGTGAAAATGAGGATGATGACGAGGAGGGACAGCCGCCATGGATGGACATTTAGATGACAAAGAGAGGAAGAGCCACCGGACAAAGCACACGGGCTGGTGATTACTCCCCCACATTGCCAGTACATCCCAGGCACCCAAAGATTTTCATTATATCATGGCTATGCTGTCAGTTGCCATGGTAACCAAAACTCCATCCTCCAAAAAAAAAAGGAAATAAATAAATAAACGAAAACAGACAAACCACCTCAATCCTGTAGAAATTAACTTTAGTCACTGGGGGCTGATTCTGCTCCGTCAGGCTCGGTTATGATCTGCACATCAGACAACCTTGGGAGGGAACGATGAATCACATCAGGTAGGTTACTCTGCCTTATGGTCTATACTTGTGCACTTGTGCTACACGTGGGCCGTACTGACACATTCGGCGAGGTGAAAGGTATTATGGGTAGGTCTGAAATACAGCATTGGGGAAGTGTGACTGTGGGGTGTGGACATGCTGGGACAAGGAGGAGTCATGTGACTTGTTCATTCACTCTGCCTTATCACCAGTAGTATGAAACGCTAACCCCACACTACCACAGCCCCCCCCCCGCCAACAATGAGATGCTCTCTTTTGTTTCCATTCCACCCCAAAGTTTTTTAGACACGTCTCCACTCCACTCCTTCCTCCCGTCCTGCCTGGGGCAATTCTCACAAGCATGTCACTCTACTGAGCAGTGCACTGATAATAAAAGTTATAAAACCTGTTTTAGGACCCAAAAATGATTCACTTCACCAGTAAAACTGTCACAAGGGGAGCTCACAGAACAGTTTTCATACCAAAGAGCCTCGCAACCAAGTGCGATGCATGAACCACCGTGAAAAATATTAATAATCCTTAATAAATTTTAATGGGTATTTATTCTGGCTAATACCCGGCTCATTCTCACAATTTCACTGTGCCCAGGGAATCAACAGAGTCCTGCAAATCTGGAGAAGGCTGGATGTGCATTGGCAAACCGTGACATTGCAAAATACTCCACAACGTCTCGTTACAAAATAGAGAGGAAATTTTTACACTTCAGTTCAGAAGGTGTCTCTTTTATACAACAATTTGCAAAAGGAGCTGGGGTGGTTTTGGATGGGAGCAGCGTGACCTTGGCATCACCTCATCGCTGCTGTCGTAGGAGTAAACACTTTGACTAATATGTTATGTGCTGTACTTTGACTTGAGGACCAAACTTAAGCCTTCTGCAACATCAGGTAACACAGTTTGAAGAACTCGCAAATATTCACATTCTTGCCATTTGGTGAATTCAGAAATAAAAAATAAAAACCCAAAAAGTCTCAATCATTCTATTATTTATATGCCTTGAGTCAAGTCCCTTTTGCGACATTAGCCATGAATCATAGTTCGGATCTGTTTCTTCCAACCACAGTATCTAGGAACAGTTTTTAGAGATTGCAGAACTTTATTCAGCTGTTGCTCCAGTTACTTATTTAATTGTGCAATATAACATTATTTGACTGTTTATAAACATTATCGGCAATATTCATGTGGTAAATTTTAAAGGAAGATGCCAAAAAATTTCCACAACTTTGGCCACTAGTGTAGTTTAAGCTCTTTTGGGCTGATTGGGGATAATCAGCATACTGCAGATTTCAGGCTGGTTGAGATTTCGGGCTGAATTTTGGCTGTACCACTCCAACACGTCCAGCATCTCCACACTGGGCCACAGGAGCTACAAAGCATCTCCAAAACACGACGCCGCTCCGTCAGCATGGCGGCTGCTTCATACCGCGACACGCTGGGGTTTCATTGCACCCCGAATCCCTCTCGCATGCAGGCGGCGCTTCCTTGCTCCTTTGTGAGTCCTGCGGTTCTCCCTCAGCAGTGACTTTCTTCTTGACAGCCTCCCACTCGAGCCATATTTGTGGGATAACGTGGTAACATCTTCCTCAGCCTCCCCAGACAGCCCTCTGAGGTAATCACAGGCATCAGAGTGACCTGGTGGATCCAATCTCTAACTGACAATGATGGACAGCGCAGTGCCCCAAAGGATAATTTTCTCTAAACTTCTACATGATTTGATAACTTTATCGCCTATTATTCTGTCCTTCCACACTCAGCATGTTGTGACCTCTGCTTCAGTATCATTTCCTACAACAAAAACTTGTAAAGGAAAACTCAGATCAATTAGATACAGATGGTGTCTATTTAACTTATTATGTAGTTTGGTAAAGCAATTCGCTGTGCCTAAGCTAATTTGGGTTTGCTGTAACAAAGAGTAAAAAGAAAATTTCTGTAATTATTCTTTTGTAGCTCGATGAAATGAACTCTTACTTTAATGCATTTTGAGTTTTAATTATTTCAGAAGTCAAACATGAAAAATGCACTACAGTTTGAAGACTTTCACAAAGTACCATGCCTAACCTGAATTACTCCAGTTAAAAATCCATCTGGATAAATGGATTGTGAGCTGGTGGGAGGTAAAGTAGAGGCCTATGGTTACGTTTGTGTTAGTTTGCACGTTGCTATGGTGAGCATTCCCCAGCCCTGGGTCTATAGGAAACAGTCAATGACATTCCGCAAACCCATGGTAGACTGACTACCTCCTTAGGGTCATTTAGAACAGGGTTTCCCACCCAGTCCTCAGGGGCCCCCCAGACAGTCCACGTTCAGCATGTGCCAGAGAGCTGGGAGGGTGCAAAAATGTGGACCATCTGGGGGTCTTCAAGGACCAGGTTGGGAAACACTGCTTTACAAGGTCAGCTGAGTGAAAACTGAGTATTTCAGTGATGAAGAAGCTGTTTTGTATTGTGGTTTCTCTTTAATAAAAAATGTTTCTTATTTTTTTGTTTTAATCCAATGTTGTTCTAAACCACCCTGTTACCTGCCACAGAATAAAATATATAAGTCAGTATGAAAAAAGTATCTCAAACAACAAATATAAGATTATGCTGCAGCCCCTGATAAGCCTTAGGTGAGTGGGAAGTCAGTTTACTTTGATTAGTGTTCGCTAGACAGCTGCTCTGGGACGGGGGATACATCTGAATCATGTGTAATCCTACCTGTCTCAGGCAGATCTTTGCTGTGGGTCAGATCGAGGTGTTTGAGTCAATAAAACATCCCCTCACTGCTTCTTGGCTGCCCACAAAATGCTAGCCAATTATCCTCTGTGATTCTCCATACCACCGCACTCTGGGCCCGGATTTTCTTGTTTGCCTATGACTGTCAGACAGAGTAAAACCTTCTTAATTTTGTAATCTTCCAGTTCTTGTTTTCTCATCAGACAAATGGGTCCCAACAGAACATTTGAATGATTTTAGCAGAACCAGGAACCCCTTATACCAGACACTATAATGTCATAGATATGCCATGTGTCTATCTTCAGAAAGCGGCATTTCCTTGACATGTAATGGTATGGCAGGTAGTTTAATGGAAAATAGACTTCTTTCCAGAAGTTCTACATTTGTACAAGCTAGGGCACTCAACGTGAATTGTCTGAGTCAAATACAAGTTGGTTAAATTATAAGCTATTTCAGCCTGTATAAGAATAATACTTAGTAGCAATATTCATTTAGAGCGATGTGGGAACACAATGAAAGCGCCTGAACATTGTTATAATAGAGTTGGCGCATTGGCTTGGTAGGTAGCATTGCTGTCATGCATCTCAGTCAGCGTGTTCTCCCCACATTGACGTAGGCTTCATCCAGGTACTGTGATTTCGGCTAATAGCAAAGAGAAACGCTGTGGTCAGGAAAAGAGTGAGTCGAAGCCGTTATTATTACGTGATTATATGAGCACTAGTGCACTCATGGGTGTCCTGGTTCTCGTGCTGTGATTCCCAAAAGGGCTCTGAATTTCAGCAACTAGTCTGGATGCGGTTGCTTGACAGGAACAGACTCACTGATGATAATAAGTGATTAGGATGGGTAGGCGATTGGCAAATTTAGAATCACAGTTGAGTACAAATAAACCAGAATGTTCAAATACAAAGATGACATGACAGTGAGTTCAAAATGATCACTAATATCTGAATTGCCTGTAACAGAATACAATGCAAACCATGAAGTTAGGTGAACCAATGTGTCCAAAATTACTTGGCAGCTTTTATTTGCATGTATTACTCCATACTGCTGCATGCAAACAAACTTCCTCTGGATTTTTCCCTGATATTAATAAAGTAGAGCTTTTATCTTATCTTATTCATTATAGGTAGCTAACAGGCCCTGCAGCGATATACAGTCATTGACAAAAGTCTTGTCACATAAGGACACAGTAACTTAAAAAGGCATATAACTTTATTTCTAATCAATCAATTGTTACAATAAATGGATCAATTGAATGCCAAGGGCTTTCACA